>MU846108.1:0-46260 GCA_030867225.1 Colletotrichum caudatum
TCTTAATATCTATTTAGATCTAACTATTTCCTTTATAATCTATACTTACTTAAAAAATCTGTTAACTATTTATCTATTAACCATACTTAGATATCTATAATATCTATGGATATTATGGATGGCATATCTATATAGATATCCATGGATATTTTTAACCCTACTTGGGATTGCACATTTGGGATCGGACCTGGGATGAGGCCATGAGCCGGGGAGCTTTTGAACCCTCTGAGAAACGTTAATGAGCTTTGCTATTTATTAGATAACTAAGCTAGTAACTATTAAGTAAATTGGCGATTCGTCTTTAGTCTTCGACGATGGCGGTTAAAACATCCCTCTCAAGCATGGAAGAAAAGACTGATATTCTCTGCCGGGTGGTGATTTCAGAACGGAAAGAGCCAACTGGGGAAGGTTGCAGTAGACAGATCCGGAATTCGGCTGTTTGATTGCTGTAGAATCTTATCACCGATAATGCCTCCGGATGACTCACTCCATCTCTCACCTCGTCTCTGACTTCACCTTCAGATTCATCTCCAACCTCATCTTCATCTACATCTTTGATTTCATCTTTTCTTCTTCTTTTCATCTTCTCCATTCTTGGTCTCTCACTATTTCTAGTAATTGATGATATACAATGAGTATCTCTGTGCATGGATAAACTTGGTTGACTCAAGACTTCTTTCACCAAGCGGCGGGGACCTGTGTTCCTAATAAGTAGGTTCAGGCATAGCGAGTGAGACATCTCCGCTTATGAAGAAGGAATCGCGGAGAAATATGGATAAATTCAAGGAAAACATAAGCTTTGATCCCCAAGCGCAAAAGTTTCCAGTTACTGCTCATGAACTTTACACAACCGTAACCACCTGTAATAGTAGGTATTAGTTATACAACTCGAGATCAACATATGCGCCCTTGATAAGACTGGTACGTTAGCCAACTCATCAAGTCATGGTAATGGAGTAAAATAGTAGGACCAACAGCCAGGCAGTGTTTAATTTAAGGCGCTGGCGGCATCCATGTAAACTCCAGTACAGTTGTTGTCCCGGTATGCCCGTCTCGGTGAGCTCGGTGAAAGCTGGTGCATCTCGGTAAGCGAGGTGTGGAGACCAATGATGGGCCGTCACGGTGCCTAAGGCGTCGTCGGCGATTGCATCATCCCGACCGGGTTGCGACATTCCCGCCTTCAAGTGCACCATCGCAGCGCGACCGAACACACACACACACCCCGAGCCCTGCCTGCTTGCTTCTCTCCGACAATCAATTCACGCGTTTCCTCTTCTCTCCATCCCATCCCGTGACCGTACTCTCGGTCCATTATCTGTCGTCTCTCAATTGCGGTATGTTGGTCACTCTTGCAACCCCTCCAAACATTCCTAGGACCCTTCCTCTTGGACAGGCGTCTCGGCTTCAAAATGTCCCCCCCCCTGCTGACTGACCCTCACGCGCAGATTACACAAGCAAAAAGGAAAATGATCGAGTTGCGGCGCCGGGCACGACAACGATGATAATCCGAGCCGTCGTAACCAAGGCTCCCCTGGCCTGCCCCCGCGGCATTGCACACACTCACTTCTGCCGTCCGCCGTGGCTCCCCCAGAGCCCGCGGGCACCGATCCGCATATTCCAGACGAGCGCACCCTCGAGGCGCGAACAACCGACGAACCCGGCAACGACGAAGCCAGGCGATGGAGAAACCAAGACGTCGCCAAAGGCCAAGAAGCCTGCTGCCGCCTCTGCTGCCGCCGACCCTTTGGCACTGCCCGAGAAGACCGCGCAGGAACAGCGCAAGGCCGACTGGGCAATAATGAAGGAGATGTCGCGGTACCTGTGGCCCAGGGACAGCGTCAGCACAAAAGTCCGCGTCGCCCTGGCCGTCTCTCTGCTCATCGGCGCAAAGGTCCTCAACGTCCAGGTCCCCTTCTACTTTAAGAGCATTGTCGATACCATGAACATCGACTTCGGCGCCACCGGCGGCACCGCCGCCACCATAGCCGGCAGCATGATCCTGGCCTACGGCGCAACCAGGATAGGCGCCACCGTCTTCCAGGAGCTGCGCAACGCCGTCTTCGCCTCCGTCGCCCAAAAGGCCATCCGCAGGGTCGCCTGCAACGTCTTTGACCACCTGCTGCGCCTGGACCTCACCTTCCACCTGACCAAGCAGACGGGCGGCCTGACGAGGGCCATCGACCGCGGGACCAAGGGCATCAGCTTCCTGCTGACGAGCATGGTCTTCCACATCCTCCCCACCGCCCTGGAAATATCAATGGTCTGCGGCATCCTGACCTGGCAGTACGGCGCAAACTTCGCCGCCATCACCGTCCTCACCATGGTCGCCTACACGGCCTTCACCATCTGGACGACGGCCTGGAGGACGAGGTTCAGGAGACAGGCCAACGCCGCCGACAACAGGGCCTCGACCGTCGCCGTCGACTCGCTCATCAACTACGAGGCCGTCAAGTACTTCAACAACGAAAAGTTCGAGGTCGCCAGGTACGACAAGGCCCTGCAGGCCTACGAGAAGAGCTCTATCAAGGTCGCCACTTCCCTGGCCCTGCTCAACAGCGGCCAGAACATCATCTTCTCCTCCGCCCTGACCGCCATGATGTACCTGGCCGCCGACGGCGTCGCCCACGGCACCCTGACCGTCGGCGACCTGGTCATGGTCAACCAGCTCGTCTTCCAGCTGTCCGTGCCCCTCAACTTCCTCGGCTCCGTCTACCGCGAGCTGCGCCAGTCCCTGCTCGACATGGAGACCCTCTTCAGCCTGCAAAAGGTCAACGTCTCCATCAGGGACGCCCCCGACGCCAAGCCCCTGGCCCTGCCCAAGGGCGGCGAGATCAGGTTCGACAACGTCACCTTTGGCTACCACCCCGACCGCCCCATCCTGCGCAACCTCTCCCTCACCATCCCCGCCGGCAAGAAGGTCGCCGTCGTCGGCCCCAGCGGCTGCGGCAAGTCCACCCTCCTCCGCCTCCTCTTCCGCTCCTACGACGCCCAGGCCGGCCGCATCTTCGTCGACGACCAGGACATCCGCCACGTCCAGCTCGACTCCCTGCGCCGCGCCATCGGCGTCGTCCCCCAGGACACCCCCCTCTTCAACGACACCATCGAGCACAACATCCGGTACGGCGACATGTCCGCGCCCCGGGAGCGCGTCGTCGCCGCCGCCCAGCGCGCCCGCATCCACGAGATCATCGAGCGCTTCCCCGACGGCTACCAGACCAAGGTCGGCGAGCGCGGCATGATGATCTCCGGCGGCGAGAAGCAGCGCCTGGCCGTGAGCCGGCTGCTCCTCAAGGACCCCCCCCTGCTCTTCTTCGACGAGGCCACCAGCGCCCTCGACACCCACACCGAGCAGGCCCTCATGCTCAACATCAACAGCATCCTGCGCGAGAAGTCGCGCACCAGCGTCTTCGTCGCCCACAGGCTGCGCACCATCTTCGACGCCGACCTCATCATCGTGCTCAAGGAGGGCAACGTGGCCGAGATGGGCACCCACAGAGAACTCATCGACCGCGGCGGCTTGTATGCGGAGCTCTGGAGCGGTAAGTCGTTCTCGTTCACCCTGACCTTTTCTTCTTCTTCTTTTTTCCTTTTTTTTAATTACTTTTTTTTAATTACTTTTTTTAAATTACTTTTTTTAAATTACTTTTTTGCAATCTTTACTAACACTCAATCCAGCCCAGGAGACCTTGTTCGATTCAGACGGCCTGGAGCGAGACCAGCCGGAAGAAGGAAACGCTACGGGAAAACCCCCAGCGTAGTGTATTGTGGCGGACGACCCCGTCCGAAAGTAGAACCGTTTTTAGTCGGAAAAGTAGCTACGGACGAAACAGGCTATCGTCGGTCTTGGCCCTGGTCTTTCGTCTGGAAAGAAACGATACCCTTTTCTTCCAGCCAGCAGGGCTCGACCTCTCGTAGTGCTCCGGCAGCTCCGAGTCCTTGTGTGCCGTCGCCGTCATCCATGTCAACTGTCCCTTGTCCCGAGGCCCGTGGAGCGTCGTACTCCCGTTGGCCGGCCCGAGAGCCCCGGATACCCATGTCAGAACCGTGTCCCATTTGTACCCGTAAAGGAACGCGAGCCCCAGCACGCCAAAGGTCACGGGCAGCGCCGAGATCCAAAACACCGTCTGGTCGCGGCTTGTATCCCTGATGTCGGTCGTGTTCATCCCGAAGAAACTCGTGACAAATGAGCTACGCAACGGATCCCCCCCAGGTGTTAGTCCTCGACCGCCAAAGATTAAAAATAAAAATAAAAATCAAGAAATCGGCGAGGAAGCATCTTACAGTGGCAGGAAGAAAAGCGTCACAATGGTGAACACGCGAATCGCCTTGCCGTGCCCTTCGTCGAGTATTTCGATCCGTTGCTTCGTCTCGTCCCGCAGCGTCCTGGCCTTCCGCTGCAAGATCGACAGCGCCTTGTCCCGCTCGGCGAGCCTCCGTTGTTGCCCACGTATGCACTTGTTCTCGAGGTTGAACGACGCTTTGCGCTCTTTGTAGTAGAGCCGGTCCGTCGTCCGCGGGCCGAAGGATAGGGGCGAGAGGAGCCTCTGGTACGACCTCAGCAGGTGCTGCTGGGAAGCGACGACGACCCGCAGGGCCTCCAGCTCCTCCTCCAGTGCGTGAATCGCGACAAAGGCCCCGCGCTTGGGTTTCCTGCTGGCGTCGAACCATAGCCGAGAAGTACGGTTGCGGTAGTGGGCGACCAGGTCCAGCTTCCCCCCGGCACCCGGCGCGGGGACGCTGTTCTGTAGGCTGCTTATCAGGCAAGCTGCCAGGAACTCGGGGCCGACGGGGGCGATGATGATTCTCTCGGAGTCTCCTTTGGTCGTGCCCAGCATGATGATGTCCTCCTTGGCCCGGATGAGATGTTCGCGAACGCGTCTCGAGGTCAACCCGCCGGCCTCTTTTAGGCGGTCCAGCCTGCGCTCGGCGTCGCCGCTGTACAAGGAGCCGGACTCGGCCGCGAACCGGTTCATCCACGAAAGCTCTTTGGCCTTGAGGACAAACAGGCCGAGGATCCCCTCGAACGCGGTGACCAGGCTGCTCGGCAGATGGGGCCTGCGGCTATAGGCGTCGATCGGGTCGTCCGAGGCGGTGACGCTGGCGACAAGCTTGTGCAGCCCCTCCGTCTGGTCGAGAATGGCCTCGGCTTCTCCGCAGAACGCCTCGGCGCCGGCAACGATCTCGTGCTGTATGCGATCCGGTCGGGCGGTTGGCGTTCCCGTCCCGCCCTCTCGACGCAACAGGACGACACAGGGGTCGTCGAATGGCCTGCCTCGCTTTACCGGCTTTGGGCACGGCGTATCCGTGTGATTGTTGTGCCAATGATCCAGCGCGTCTTCCGCGCGCCCATAACTCTTGCCCTGCCGACAGTCACGACAATCTGGGGAAGCGTCATTCCCTGGCGGCGGCGGCCGGACCACGATCCAAGATTCATTTTCTGTCGCATCTCGTACGGCAAACGACCACGTTATTTGCTAGGAGACGGTCGATTCAGCAACTCGCTCCGTGGCGGAGGGTCATGACCATGGCAAAAGAAGAAGAAAAATGACCTTACCCTTAGTATCGTATCGACCGAGCCCCAGAAGCGCTTGCACACCGCGTGAGTAACGAAGCTCCCATCCCTCGGGACGAACGCCCCAAAGAGGTCCCGAGAGACGTCGAGAACTCTTCGCAAGAGAAACTCGTCGAGCGTTTTCGAGTAACTGCTGCGGGTAATGCTGCTGGCGTCATCCGGCCTAGCTCCCGTGGCCGAGTTGGATTTGACACGATGGAAAGACCCGTCATCACCGTCAAGCAGGCCGTCTGCAGTGTCGACATCCGTGGAACCGAACAAGGTGGATTCGCGAGGCGGAAACCCACCACAGGTCTCCTCGGAATCATGGTTTTCCGCGAAGCGTTGAGCCAGACGGAGAGACTCGGAAGCCGCCGTTGCTGTTGCACTGGTAGTCGGGGGGTCGTCGGCTATGGAGTCGGCCGCTGGCACCCCGACCTTGCGTGCCGCCCCGGGTTGTCCGGAAAAGGATGGCGTTGTTTTCAAAAGACACTGGAACCTCTCCAAAAGTTGAGCTTGGGTGCATTCGAAAGCCGTTCTGTACCATTTGCCAGCCCTGTCCGACTCGAGGCCGGCGTTGAGGTTGCTCAAGAGCTGGGACAGCGTCCTGCCAATCTCGGCTCTTGATCTATTGCCGTCCGTCCACGTCATTCTCCATGCCAGGAATGGGACGAAATCCGCGTCTGGCGTGTTGAGCGGCGGGAAGTCTCTCCCAAAATCGCTGCTCAAATGCGTCGGTCCGAGGCCCGGGTCACGGTGCGATGATCTCCCGGGCGGCGTCGACCCGGGAGTCTGGTGGAAATCGGGCGAGCTTGAGAGTAGTTCCGGGTCGAGAGGCGAACCGCGAGGATAAGTGAATGTTGATGCGCGCGAAGGGTTCCGACTTGGGTCAGCGGATCGTCGTCTCGATGATGAAGGTGGCGGCGTAGTGGTGCCGGTCTCTCCGCTGTCGGCTGATCGAGCCGTTTCTCGACGTCGATGGACGAATCTCACGTCGGATACCGAACCTGGATACGCCTTTTTTGCCTTCAACTCGGGCGTTTCATTCTGTGACGCGACTGATTAGTCAAAACCAGAACCTGAAAACTGAGCTCCTGGATACCTTGTTATTCTGCCCATGTCTAAGCTCCGTATGCCGCTCCATGTCGAAAAGTTCCGGCACATAGTCGTGGTTAATTGGTCGAGGAGAACGAACCAACTGCGCCTCTCCCCCTCGGAAGCTTGTCTCTGAAGCAGACGAAGTTAAATCCACGACTCCGTCGATGGACGAGCCGTCCGAATCAGCCTCATCGAGTTGTGACCCGAAAGACACGGTCGATGTTTCAATATCTATATCAGACCCTACGTCCTCCGCACTGTCTATTGAATAGGGCGATTGCGAGCCGGCGCCACGCCCCCACGCACCAGGGTGTACAACCAGTTGCATATTGGAGTGAAGCGAACTGCGGAACCGTTAGCCAAACCGATGGCTCGAGGTGCGGCCAGCCCTTACCTTCGACGAGAATATCTCCCAAGACTGCTGCGACTGCCCGCCGTGAGCCTTGCGGACAAGGCCCGGAAATCCTCGTCGGGTGTCCTGTGGCCTGTATCCCTCGGTCGAAGGCAGAACACGTATTCTTCGACGGAGCCTTCGGCAAGGAGCCTCAACCAAGTATCCGCTGTCACCAAGACACCCAGATCATCCACCAAATCATAGGCCGCCGCATTCGACCGTCCCTTGCTGACGAGAGATACTGCGTGTCTCAAGAAGTCCTGGACGACAGTGTCAGAGTGTGTGATTCTGGGTAAAAGTGTCGGGATGGGAAGGGCTCAGCCATCGCTTACGACGTATTTACAGTCCGGCTTGATGACAATGTTGTACCGGAAGGTATCCCTCTCGTCGATGAGCCTGATGGTGTAAACGCCCGTCTTTGAATCTATTCCGTCGATTGTAACCAGGTCGTTCCGCACTTCTTCCGAGGACAGCTCGGAGCAAGTAATGATCAAATCTGCTCTTTTATTCAGGTAGCTGTCACAAAAAAAACAACAACAAAAAAAAAACCGGAATTCGCAAGTCCCGCGCCGCCACTTACCAGCACCGACGACTAGAGACCAAAGTTGCGGCACTTGCAAAGTCGTCGAGTCTTCGTTTCCACCTCGAGTCGTACGCGAGCTTTCATGGCTTCCGTTGTCGTAGCCGTAGAGAACCTCCAAAAGACTCCTCGTATGATGGGCTCCGTTGTATCTTTTTCCGTATGGCTTTTCGGCATCGGCAACAACAAGGTGTGGCGCGGACAGAAACACGACTGGCTCCGTGTCACATACTGCATCGCCCGGGTAACTCCCGAGAGACCTATTGTACCTCCCGATGTATTGAATGGTTGACCCCGGTTCAATATACAATCCTGTCTCCGAAGGTCTTATACACCGGACTGCGACTTCCTTGAGAACTGTCAGGGCAACTAACTTCAGAGGATGTGATATATAGGGGCAGTCTGCCACAAGGTTCTTTGTTGGTATATTATTAGCCAAGAGCAATAAGTAAGCGCAACTGGGGGAGAAAATGGATGGCTTACCTCTAGAGTCGCGAGGTTCAGCGACCGGACTTGTACGTGACTGCGTTTGGACTTAACATCGGTCCACCCATTTCCGCAATTCAGTTATGCACCTACAGCCATCTCATGCGTACCAATGAAGGGGCACTCAACCCGTTCCCGGGATCGTTGGGGCATACAAGCGTGACCCTCTGGTTTCCTGCTCGGTCCATGTAAAACTCTGCCGCATGGACCGAGTAAAGATGCGTGGTGCCGTTGATGAGTTCCGACTTCTCCTGATTCCAAGAAGGGAACCTACCCGCCGTGAAGTCGACAGTGTTTCCCCCAAACACTTTTGTGGTGTTGAGACCAAGAACTCCGGAGTGCGCGATCGGTCCCTCGCGCTCATCATGGCCCGCATCACCAAACGTCGAGTCCAGGTCGTTTTCCGATGCCCCGTCATCGTCTGGATATCGCAAGACGCCCCCCTCGGCGGGCGTTTCTACGTTGACCCAATCGAAGCCGCGGTCGCCGGGCTGATTTATTATCGGCCCCCTCCCGATCCTGCTCTCGTCGGTTCCGGCGTCCGACCCGCGATACTCTTCGCTCAGCTTCAGAACTTCGCTGATGAGGCGCTCGTCGAGTGCCACGAGTAGGACAATCGCGGCGCCTTCTTCGACGAACGGGTAACCCAGATCGATCAAGGCTCGCTTCGAAACCAGCTTCGCGGGAATGCGCGTCTTTCCGTTTCTAGGGTAGGACTCGCGATGAAAGGAGGCGACGCTGGATCTCGACGAGTTCGACGATGCGCCGGACCAATCCTCGTCGCCGCCTTCTTCGAAGCGGATTTGTTTGCGTTGTCTTGGCATACTGAGCGTTCTACACGTACCCACAACCTGCCTGCTCTGTTATGCTGGATGCACGAGATGGGATGGATTACTGGCTCTGCCAGCCTGAGCCATTGGTCTGCAGCGCCGCTAGATCTGCTCAGCCGTCTGACTTGTCATCATGGAGGCCTGCTAGTTCTTCGTGGTTCTTGTCATGTCCGGCAACGCTTGAGAATAGGTGAGGGGGGGTCCAATGTGTAGGCAAAAATTGACAACGCTCCGATTTCAGCTCATCGGAGTTATCTCTGGTTGGGCAACCAACCCCGGCAAGCAAGGGGTTGATGCAGGATGATGCAGCTGACATTGTGTGCTCAAGACTCGCAGCACTAGTCCTTGATAAGCCTAGTGATGACATGTAAAGGAACGGGATTGCAGCAAGACTTGATCCCGAATGATTGACATTGCAACAGGATTCATTGCACCAGCTTCACAATCGAAGGACACTAACTCAGCAAACAGCAATTCTGAAGCGGAATCTCGGATACCCAACGGGCAGTTGAAGATGGCCATATTTTGGGTGTTTTCTTTTAACAATATTTCAGCTTGCGCAAGAGCGGACGAGAACTTCGCCATAATGGCGGAGGGTATATGACTTCCGCCGGCGACAAGACTTAAAGACCTTCTTAGATACATGATGCTATATTGGCCAAGAACCACCAAATTAGTCCTATAAACATTGGTCAGTATACTATTTGGGTTAGTGTCGTAACCCAATGCGTAAGTTGGAAGACGGCGAATCAGCGATTTGAGAAGCAAATCAGCCGCCGGATGAGGAAATTGGTTGAACCGGGACAATATCAAGCTTTCTACCCCTCAGCCGCAACGGGGTAAAACTTGGTACCTCGCTGAACCTCACCCCAAACATATATCATATCACCAAGATAGGTTCCTATGTATGTTCGGCTGGTAAGTTAGCCATACTGTCATCACGACGACGTACTCGAAACCAATGGATTCAACCTATGCTTCGTTTGCAAACGACCCCTCGCGGGGACTTCTTCAATCCCTTCAATGGCATATGACGACATCTACTGCCTCGTGGCTTCTTTTGGGCGTCTTGAGCATCGTCTTCTTTTGCTATCGTCTCCAACAGAAAGGAAACGAGCCCCCAAGCTTGCCCGGGCGCGTTCCGTTTTGGAACACGTACCAATATATTACCGACAACGGCAGATTCCTGAAGAGAGCGACCGAAGCGCTAAGGAAAAAGAGCATAGTCAAGTTCACGCTGGGTACCGACACCGTATATCTAGTCGCCGGATCTCATAATGTCCAAAAGCTCTTTCGCAACAGTTCGAACAACGCCCTTAGCTCCGACAAGTTCATCATCATGGTAAACGAGCGAGTGCAAGGCATGACCAAGGATGACGTGGCGAAGCTGTGCAATGACAGGTCGGGGCGGCTGAAGACTCCAGCGCCGGGGATGGAGGGCGTTCCTGAGCATCAACGCTATTGGGCCGGGCTGCATCACATCTTCCACGAGCATCTGTTCCGTCCCGAAGCGACAGCTCTTCTGGCGCAGTCATTCATCACCTTTTTTGGAGAGAAGCTCGAACAGCGACCGTTGAGGGAGTGGGAGACAGGGCTGCTGTTCGAACATTTAAAGAAAGACATGACCGAGGCTGCCACAATCTCACTCGCAGGACGTAAACTCATCGAGGACCATCCGGAGTTTGTGGACACGTTCTGGGAATTCGACACCATTGCGATGCAGCTCATGTACGGCTTACCCTCATGGTACAACCCGGAACCGAAGAGAATCCAGCAAAAGACCTTTTCGATGATGAAAGACATTGTGACGAACGCTTGGTCATCATTTGACTGGAACGGTCCAGACGCCGACGCTGACTGGGAACCAATCTTCGGTTCGAGGTTTCATCGCGAACACTCAAGGCACTGGAAGGAGAAGGGGTTCTCGGTGGAAACACGAGCCGGTATGCACATTGGAAACATTTCCGGGTCAGTCCACGAGGAGCAAATGGTTTCAGTTGTAATATGGCCTTGGCTAACAATGCTCAGGATCAACTCAAACTCAATTCCACAAGCCACTTGGGCTGTCATGGAGGTCGTCAAGGACCCATCCCTGTTCAAAGCCGTTAGGGAAGAAGTACAGGAAGCACAAATCACGGATCCCGGAACCGGCCGAGCCACTTTCGACATGCCAAAGCTTGTAGCTCTGCCGCTGCTCCAGTCGATTTACGTCGAGACTTTGCGAATGCATGTATCCATCAACATCACCCGGGAAGTGCTGGAGTCCATGGAAATAGAAGGATACTTCCTGGAAAAGGGTTCCCTAGTGCAAGCCCCCACTCAGATTGGACATTTCGATGAAGAGGTCTGGGGCGCCGAGGGCCATCCTGCGTCTGAATTTTGGGCGGAGCGTCACGTCAAATACGCCGAGAAAGTGGACGAAGCCGGCAACGTGAAGAAAGTAAAGGAGTTCTCCATGGCGGGAAGGCCGAGCGAATTTTTCCCGTTTGGTAAGTTCATGGACCAAGTGGATATTATCCAGACTGACCAAGACGCTCCTTAGGTGGCGGCATCTCCATGTGCCCAGGCCGATTCTTCGCCAAGCAGGAGATTATGCTGGCTGTTGCGATGATAGTGACTCGGTTTGATGTTGAGTTTGAGGACTGGGTCAAGTTTGACGGATCAAGGTCAGACAGGCCAGCCATCAACGACAAGGCATACGTGGGTGCTGGGTCTGTACCACCGGATCGGGATATGAAAATCAGATGGAAAAGGCTCTGGTGAAATCGAACAGGACTGGAAAACATGAAGCCAGTTTTATGACCAACAAAGACCGGGTTGAAAGCACACTACCTGACACACGTCTTCTCTTTTACTTCATTGCTAGCATACATACTATGAAGAAACAGGTTATACAGTGAAACAATACCATCAAGTTTCATGACAAAGTGTTTCAGCGTCTGGTTGCTTTCTGACCAAGATGGACAAGCCGCGAATGGCGATATCAGGCTTCACTTCAACCATGGCACGAACGACATTTGGGTGCCAGAACATTGAAAACTTGTGACTTGACGTAATTACCGGCCATGATTATATTCTTGGATAAGGTTGACCAAGCTTGCGGAAAGATACACCGAATGGCAATGATGATCACTCGCCAGAAACCTTGCTAGCCGCAGCCAGGTGTACAAAAGGCGGCCGAAGCTGGGCTCTGGTCTCTTCCGTCTCAGGACCCATGATTAGTTACACCACCATAATTGCCCGCCGTCCGCCGATGAAGCGACCCTATCATGGACTTCTTCAATCTGAAACGTCCAAATCAGCTCGGACCCAACCGAAAGAACGGTCGGCCGGTCGTTCCAAGATAATAAAGATGTCGACGAAGAGGAGGCTGAGCTAGACGGCCAGCTGACTGCCCTACGGAGGAAGAGGAAGAGAAATGAGATTTCGAGGCTTCAAGAGGAGTTGGCCCAGCAGCCGGTCAGCCGGCACCCCCCTGTTGCTCATTCTCTTTCCCTTAGCAGACTAGTGCCCCCCGACGTCTTTGAGGGGGGCGACTGGATGCAGCTTCGGGGGTTCCTCTCCCAGTTGAGGGCCCGCTTCCACGTTTTGGATATGACGGACGGCGGCGAGAGGGTCTTCTATACAGCCCGTTGCCTCCGCGGACACCTTCATGGCCAATGGGTTCACCATGTGGATGACCTTGGTGGCTTGGATGGGGTTACCTGGGCGATGATGGAGGCGTGGCCAAAGGTGAACGTCCTAAATGATGATGATACGCGGGCTTTTGAGGCGCTAGGAAAGATAGTCCGAATGGAACAGCGGCCCAACCAGACCTACATTCAATTCATCAAACAATGAGACGAGATTGAGGTCGATTTCTACCGTCTGCCGGAGGGGCTGCGGGTGAGATGGGTGGTCAAACGGCTGCTCCCCAGATTGCAGGGACGTATCATTATGCGCGGCCTGCCGGAGACTCGGGAGCAGCTGGATATACTGGCGCGGGAGGAATATATTGCCTAGAGCAAGACCCTCAGGCCCGCCGGGCCGATGTGATTTATCTGGCTAGGACCGAGCCGGAGGTGTTTTGTTATTACAGCCAGGAAACATATTTGACTTGATACTCCGCGACCTACCGCACGCTTTTTGCTTTCCACTCTATTGCGAGCAATTTGAAAGGTCCGAATGATATCATTACATTTCATGCTCATTACGACTAATTACGAATACACATTGTGGTATACAACAGCTGATGCTTGTTAATCAGACCAAACCTCAACCCATGCGGTAGACGGCGTCCTTCTTGAAGTATCTGCTGATGTCGTTGTCCTCGCCGCAGCGGGTGCAGGTATGGACGACCTTGGCTCCTTCGTGTCCTGGGCCGTAGTGGTCAGGGCCCATACTGCTGGGTCCCAGGCCGGTGGTGCCCGGGACATTGGAGTTGTGCATACCTTGGTTGAACGGGGGGGATCCGCTGCGCCCGCCGTAGTGTCCACCCTTGCCGCCGGAGACGTTGCCCTGGACGCCCGTTGATGTGGGAGACTCGTTGTTGTAGGGGTCGAGCATGCTGGTTCTGGGCACGCCGGGCTCGTTGCCGGTGATGCCGGAGCGAGAGCGGTCGTTGACACCGCCGATACCGCTACCGACGCCGCCGTGTGTGTTGGAGACACCGTGGGAAGCGGTGTTGTGGCCGATGCCAGAGTTCAGGCCGCCGGCGCCGGCGTTGCCCGCTGCGTGGCCCGACTCGTGCATGTCGTCCCGGTGGTGCTTGTGGGCAGCCTGGCCAGCAGCCATGGCGGCACCAGCTCCGACACCAGCGCCGACGCCAGCGCCGGCGGCACCGTGACCGGTCCGGTCGCGGCCCATGTCCCTGTCTCTGATGCGGGTGTCGTAGGGGTCGCCGGAGCTGCCGCCGGCGAGGGCTGCCTGCGGGTTGTGGGCAGCTGCGTGGACGCCGCTGTACGGGTCGCTTCCGGCACCGC
Organism: Colletotrichum caudatum; assembly: GCA_030867225.1. Classification (NCBI taxonomy): domain Eukaryota; kingdom Fungi; phylum Ascomycota; class Sordariomycetes; order Glomerellales; family Glomerellaceae; genus Colletotrichum; species Colletotrichum caudatum. The sequence goes on from MU846108.1 coordinate 13,901, forward strand.
CAACACCGGCACTGCCACCCTGATGGGGGTGGGTGAAGTCCCGTCCCTCCATAGAGCGGTCGACGCTGGAAGCAGGGTCGTGGTGGTGGGTGTCGGCAGCGTTGTAGGTGCCCCCGCCAACGGCCTGCGGGCCTCCCCGGCCAACGCTGGACTCGTTGGGACGCAGAGGCAGGCTCTTGTCAAGGGCGCCGTGGGTGCCGGTGGCACTGCGACCGTCGCGGCCTACATCACCCCAGTACGGGTCCTGGGTGTTGCGGAGGTTCTCGCCGGGGTACGGCCTGTTGTGGCCGGGACCGTGGCCGACGTCAACACCGGAATCGGCGGGACGGTGCGTGCCGGTCATACCAGCGCCAGGAGCACCGCGGTGGTCTCGGTCGGAGTCGACGCGAGGGTCGATTTTGTTGGCCGCACGTCCGCCGTGGGGACCGTGGACACCATCGGGATCGTCGTAGCCCGTGGTGTGGTTTCCGGTGAGACTGCTTGTCGCCCCGCCGTGGGTGTTGCTGCTCAAGCCTCCGGTGTGACCAGGACCGCTGCCAGTGCCGTAGGTGCCGTTTCCGGTCAGACCGGAGCCGGGAGCCCCGCGGTGGTCACGGTCAGAATCGACACGGGGGTCGATTTTGTTGGCCGCACGTCCGCCGTGGGGACCATGAAGACCATGAGGGTCGTCGTAGCCCGTGGCGGTGTTGCTCGAATAGGGGCCATTGCTGCCGGCTACACTAGAACCGGTGGTCGTGCCATGAGAGCCGTGAGTGGTGTTGTTGTTGCCGGTCAAACCGGAACCAGAGGTGTGGCCATGGGCGGCGTTGCTGCCAGTCAAGCCAGAGCCAGGAGCCCCGCGGTGGTCGCGGTCCGAATCCACACGAGGGTCCGCCTTGTTCAACGTCCTCTTGCTGTGAGGGCCGTGGACACCATCGGGATCATCATACCCTGTCGTGGTGTCACCGACGGTGTGGGAACCGGTATGGGGACCAGTGTGCGTGCCGGTCGTTCCACCCGAGTAGCCACCGGTCGTGTGGCTGCCCGAGTGGGCGCCCGTGGTGCTCGAGGTTCCCGGGGTGTTGTGCTTAGTGTTTGCCGTGGTAGCGGAATCCGAAGGGAATGCTCCTGGGGGCTGCTTGCTTCCGTGCGAGTCTTGGGTGTGGTCGTCGCTGTGGAGCGCGTTCTTGATCTTTGCGCCCAAACCCATGATGACTGATTCGTAAATGTGCTGTTGATGTCGAGTAAAAAGAAGAATTTGGTATTAACCGGTGTTGGTGGTGCTTATATGTTGGGGTATCAAAAGGAATGCTTGGTATTCGGTGTTGATTGTAGATTGTCTTGCTGACTTGGAACACACCCTGCTGAGACGACGAGGGATTCCGAGCATCAAATACTCTCTGTCCAGGGCGTGGTACGTTCGTTGTGATCCATCTTCCAACGTGATGTCACAGTTCCAGAGCTGGTCCAGGCCAAGAGTTGTTTCGGCAGCGCCATCCAGACAACACCAGCGGCCCACGTCTGAAGTCCGAGCTTGTGCTGGCATGAGCTCATGTGGGGTGCCGGAAGGCGGGCAATCAACTCCCAAGACTCAGCTTCGGGTCGAAAAGCACCCTCATGACGGCGAGGGAGGGATCCATGACGTGAGTTGCGGGGATGTGTGTGATGGAGTAACATCCGCTCCCGTGGCAGCAAAAGCTTGACTCCGGTCTTTGGCGCGCCGGCACACGGACGACGGATCCGATGACGGAGGCCATGGAAAACAGGGAAATCGGCCTCTCCACCGGCAGAATGGTGCCGTCCATTGGCAGTCGTCATATAGGAGGGGCGCCACGAGAACACCCGCCACACGGTTGGTTACATTACGTTCACCCCGGAAGATACAGGTTCGATCGATGTGCCTGGCAACTTGTGCCACTGTGGCTCTCGTTATGTGGCGTTGTCGCGCGCAATATTCCAGTTGTGCACGACTCGTCTTGACGCAGGGGGGGAGTGGAGGGGCTGGATCCAACCCAATCGATGGCACCGGCTGACGCGTCCAGAGCACCTCATTGCCGTCGGGATCTACAAAGACAAATCTCACACCAACCAACAGTGTCTCTGTCGGCCCGTGAAGTGTCTTACCCAGAGAAGCTAGCGGGCCAAGGACAGCATCCACAGCAGCTCAGCTCTCTCTGTGGAGGTGGTAAGGGACGCACATATGACGCGATCGTGGGATACAGCCATTGTGAACAACAATAATAACAGCACGGCTTACGAAGTACCCTGGCTAGCTTACATCATTCAGGGTTCCCAACGCTGGAGCCGTCGATGTCACTGAGCGGAGCGTATGTCTGCTTCTTGGTCTTTTCCATCCAGTTTTCAACGGTGCATGATGTGTATTATCGCCTTGTAAACCGAATTCGAGACCTCTCATCATTTCGGCAATCTTTACCTTTTTGTTTCCGAGATTGATTATCTTGAATGTCGCAACAGTCCTGCGCAGGTAACCGTGCCGTCTTACAAGGGTCGGTCTTGTTCCGTATTCCCTATTCCCTGTCTTACAATCTTCCGCCGAGTGACGGTTGTCTTCATGGGAAGGTGTTCCTGGCCGCTAACGCTGGCGCATCGCAGCTGAAGTACTCCATCTCATGAACAAACCAATGTGGTCAAGCTCGAACTGGGATTGAATAGTTTTTTGGCTGACATCCGTTCGTGCTGCCGTGACCGAGAGATGAAGAGTTTTACAGGGTCAAGTCCGCAGGGAACCCCTTTCCCCCAATGACTATTGTAATGTTGTAACAAGGATCAAGGATACACGCTGCAAGAACAGTAGCATCACTTCAATCCTTGTCCTTCTTTTTCTTCATCCCTCCGGACTGTCAACGATAATCCTACGAGCGCCTGTGCCGTGTGGCTGCGTCCGTCACATCTGCCACAACCAACTGACACTATGCATGGTACAATGCACCAGGCCCGGTATCGCTTATGCCTCAGTTGCAAGAGTCTCATCGTGGCTGAGTGCCAGAACGGGATATGGGCAATTCTGACCAGGTTGCATTTGCGGTGTCTGTCGTGAGATGACCAGAAATCTGGCCTGTCAAAGCACCACAAAGAGTGTTGGGGAACATTCAATGGATAAGCCTCGATAAGATAACCAAAATATTCCCCCTCCCCCTTCTCCCCTTGTTACACCACTCACGTAGCATCATCAGTGGGCCTTTTAATTACTCTTCCCTTCTCACCCACCGGATAGCTCTCCGACGATATCTCAACCAGGCAATCTGTGAATAGATGCAAACCTACCGCAAGAGCGTTCTCAGCCCGCCAAATTAGTCGTAGTCTGCACGCATCGTTGTCAGTATGGTCCAAGCCCTAGCTTTTCATGGCGCTCTCATCCACTCTCTTGGTCCCAATCAGGTAGAGATCCTTGAGAGCGCAGGTCTCGTCATCGGCGAAGATGGGCTGATCTCCGACTTCTATCGCGAAATATCCGCCGAGGAGCTGTCCAAAACGCTTCCGAACAACGTCCACTTTCAAAAGCTCGAAAAAGGCCAGTTCTTATCGCCAGGGTTCATCGACACTCATAACCATGCCCCTCAATGGGCCATGCGCTCCCTTGGCCAGGGCCTCCACATCCTCGACTGGCTCGAACAAGTCACGTTCCCTCACGAGGCACGATTCTCAGACCCGGTTTATGCTGGGAAGGTCTACGAAAGCTGTGTCAAGGGGTTCCTCAAGCAGGGCATCACGACCGCCTCCTACTACGGGTCGAAGCATGCCGAGGCGACGCAGATCCTGGCAAGCATCTGCAAAGATATGCACCAGCGGGCTTTTGTAGGGAAATGCAACATGGACCGCAACGCGCCGAGCTACCTTCGCGACGAGTCTGCCGAATCATCCTTGAGGGAAACGGCCGAGTGCGTGGAGCACATCCGGCAGATTGACCCGACAGGACAGCTAGTTCGACCTGTTCTGACGCCACGCTTTGCCATCTGTTGCACACCAGACTTGCTGGCGGGATTGGGCGAAATGGCAACTGAAGACCCATCGTTGGCAATTCAGACGCATTTCAACGAAGCCGAGCAGGAGATCAAGGCAACGAGGGAGCTGTTCCCCGAGTTCTCGAGCGAGGCCGACCTCTATCACCACTACGGCCTCCTCAACCAGCGATCGATTCTGGCGCATTGCACATTCATGACCGATTGTGAAATGGACAAGATTCTGGAATACGGATGCGGCATTGCGCACTGCCCAATCTCAAACATGACGGTTGGCGGTGGCTTCATGGCTGCCTCAATACGCCAGTTCTTGAACAGGGGCATCAAGGTCGGCTTGGGCACAGACAGCGGGGGTGGCTTCTCTTCGAGCATGCTCGATACCATTCGCCAGGCAATCATAGCCTCCAATGCCCGGGAAGCCATGTCGAGCGGCAAAGACAAGGCGCTGTCTCTGGATGAAGTCTTCTACCTATCCACGCTGGGCGGTGCTGCTGTGTGCTGTCTCGAGGACAAGGTTGGGAGCTTTGCCGTGGGCAAGGAGTTCGACGCCATATGGGTGACCTGCCCATTGGACGGGTCATTCGGTGTCATGACGGTGCGAGAGGAGACAGACGGCTTGAGGACTATCTTTGAAAAGTTCCTCATGACGGGGGACGACCGCAACATTGCCAGAGTCTACGTGCAGGGCAAGCTAGTCAAGGATGTATTGACTGCATGAATCGGTTGCGTGCCTGTCTGATTTAGCTCGTCGTTATGGATTTCACTCTTCGCGGCTGAGTTCCGGGAGCCAAATGTCGTACGTAGCTGGGCTCGGCACTTCTTAGCGGCCCCGACAAGCTACCGACCACATACCTAGTCTGGTGCAACTACGCAATCAGCTTCACTGGCTGTCAGTTACCACCGCTCGTTGATATCGTCAATTGAATCAAAGCGGTGGTTCCGCCCCCAGCTATGGCCTGTTGCATCGAAGCCAGGGGCAGAAGCTGCACAAGAGCAGTGGGCGGGGCCGGAACAAACCCGGCGGTAGTCGATAGTGCGGTTCGGATCCACGGGCAGGATGCCTAACACTATGAAACCACGTATTAACTGCTGAGCACTGATATTCGGCTTGTTCCGTTATTGAATCCTATATCTATGCTTGATCACACCGTGGGTTCGAGACGTGATAGCCTCGAGGGGACGGACATCCGTGGATGCGTATTTTTGTGGGCTTAAACGCGGTCCGATACTCGATGATCTTAATATATGGCTCTTATAGGTTTCCGGTGAGTGTTGTTTCCATTACAATATCCGCCGCAAACTAATGTCCCCATCAAGCCACAACAATATCCGCCGCCGCACTGAACCATCACCCCTGGAAATCGTACACTGACTACTTTATACCTATGTTTCCAGGCCACCCTTCCGAAGTACCCAGACAGCGTTGAGGTAGAGCAAGTGATAGGGGGTACCGTTAGGTTGGGATGTGCATATAGGGGTCAACCCAGTCTGGACTCTGTATGGACCCATGACTCATGTTCAAGCATGTCCAGCGCCCGTTGGGGCTTTAAGCTTATTATCTACATAGTAGATGAACCGCATCGATCAACCAATGATGATCCGTGCCGTTTCATATGCCACAGACAAAACAAAAAGGAGATGTGATATTCTACTACGTGGTTGATGTGACTGCCAAATCAGAAGGGACAATGGCTTGGCTGCCTAGGTTTGATTTGTTTATTTGGATTTCTTTCATCGAGCAAACACAACCGTTGTCGGCGGCCTGACTCGTACGCGCCCGGCCCAGGCCGAATTTGGGGGCTTTCCCGCAAGGACCACATATCCCCTCCTGTCACGAGGTTTTTCTGCTGTTGGTGCTCAAGTGACAGTGATCTCCAGGAGAACGAGCTCTGCCTGTCCTTTGTGATCGCGCAGCAGATGACTATAGAAAGCTGGTACGCAGTACCAGTGCAAGGAACAAGCTCCGCCAATAGCAAACTTACATGTATCGGGAATGTCCCGTCACTTTTCTTCCTAACAGCAAGTTGCACGAGCGGACGGAGAATATGCCCTGTTCGCATCGCTACATGGATCAAGTCTCCTCTATCTCTATCGAGGCCGGGTAATGACCGCTGATGCTAGGAAAGGGGGCAACGACGGGGCGAATATTGACCAAGGCCGGCGTATGGCCTTGGTTCGCCTACAACGTGGACCTGGTCCCGGTTCCCGGCTAGGCTCACAAATCAAGGTCCCACAGCAAACAGGCTGCGTTCGGCTGTTACGTTGCAGCGTTCTTCTTAACACTGGCGGAGTCACAACGTATGCGGTGGGTTATTGCCTTGCAAGCCGATCTTGGCATATAGCATGGGATCTATAGCCTTTCTGGTGACTTACTATCGTCAACTTGGTAAATATTTCATATTCCATACTATGGATATAAAGACACCTTGTGATCCTCCAAGTTGATTATCCTCTTTCTACCAGTGACACAGCTGAAGTACGTTCTTTTTTTCTTATTCAGCTGTGGTTCGAGCCGTGGCACACGGATCGACTAATTCGCTTGGGTTATAATCCAGTTACTCTCGTTTATTTCACAAAAGATTGTATCTTCAGTCATGAAGTTCACTCTTTCCACTTTCTTGGCGCTCCAAGCCGTGGTCGACTCCGTCTTGTCGGCCGCGCTGCCTAGCAAGAATCAGCCTATCGTTCCCAGCAAGACTATCCTCCGCCCTGTCCAGAGACAACGAGACTGTGTTTCTGCTGTGCGTCTTGGGCCAGCCAAGCTCATCCCCAATGTCAACGTCACGCTCCCCTACGAGGGGCTCAACGAGACCAATGCCGTGGTCCGAGCCATGATGAAGCACCCGGCCATCTTGCTCGAGGATATCGAGACAATCACCAACGTACAATGCTCGGACACCGGTGTAGTTCTCAAGTTCGCAGATGCTGAGGATTACAACACCTGTCTGGATACCTGGCCGTCGAAGGACTTCATCATTGTCACGAACCATGACAATGGCTGCGACAACCAGGACGAGCGTGGTATCTACGTTGTCCAGGGCTGCACCTCTGACGATGCTACACTCACAATCAAAGCCACGACCACCAGAGCCGAGATGCGTGACCAGATCGACGAGGTTGTCATCGACTTCCAGCACACCGGCACCGCCACCACGAAACGTGACCTGTCCGGCACCATCACCGCGGATCTTTCGGGGTCCACACTGATTGCGACTGATCCCCTGACCATTGTCGCCAACGAAGCAAGGTTGGAGAACACCGTCAGTCTGTCGGGTCACGTTCACTACAACCTCGCAAAGTTGGAGGTCAACGAGTTCTACATTGATCTGGACTACTCTTCAGCCCTGGCCCTGAACGTTTCCGCCGCAATCAAAGGCAATTTCACCAGCAAGCTCTACACCTACAACCCTTTGTCTGTTTCTGTATCGGCCTTTAGCATCCCCGGCGTCATCGATGTGGGCCCCATGGTCGACTTCGGTCTCGGCATTGGCTTCGGTGCATCTGGTTCAGTCAACGCTTCTGTTGATGTCACCACCACTATCTCCGAAGCCAGCGTACACCTGGACTTCCTCGACGCCAACAGAACATCCAGTACAGCCTGGAACCCACAGACCACCGTCACCACCGACGTCGATGCCCAGGTTCAGCTCCAGCTCAACCCCTTCGCCGACTTGACCGTGGGTCTGGGTGTCAAGCTGTTCAAAGGCCTGTTGGACATGTCTGCGGGCCTCAGGTCTAAGCCCACGGTTATCAACGCATTTTCCGTCGACGTTGATTTTTCATACAACCGCGAGAGTGGCGTCGAGTTTGCCAAGCCCACAGGGGATCGGTGCATCAACGGCGCATGGTTTGCTAGCACATTCCATTTTGGTGTGGACGCATTCGTCACACAGTTCTACAAAAAGAGTTTGTATGCAGTTGATCTACCGATCTACCAATCCCAATGCTGGAACTTTGCCAGTTAAGGGGTTCTTGAACTATATATTGTAGAAATTATTTATAGCGAATAGACGGACTTGCGGTAAGACGCACATAATCACAGACAGACAGAGACTTTCACCTCTCAGTTCCCGGACCGGAGCACCTGTGCTTTCACTATAAAGATACATGTAGAGACCACCATCAACTTTGGTTTATGCTCAAGAGTATCAAGGTGGATTTTGTCTCGTATCTCCTGCGTTCTCCGTCTACCGGTAAGGGATCTTGAGCACTGCTGGGTCAATGAATGTATGACACATAACCCCGGCGCACCAGGCTCTTTATGGATGAGACTTCACGTTTAGATGGCTCTATATGGGCAGTCCATAACCTCATAAATCTGGACTCCCTAGAATTGCTATCACCGACTACCGGAATATCCTGGCATTCAAAGGTGCCGCTTAACAGTGCACGAAGACGAGTCCATAAGAGCGCTAGTCTTGTTGGATTTGGCGCCTGGATCCTGCAGCCAAGCAGCAGCCAGGTGGCGAAGAAAATGCCGATCGAGTGCCATCACTCTCTTCGACGAGCTCAAACCTGCAACTGGCTGTCAACACTGGAGGCGTCATTAGCCAAGGCTCGTCTTGTACAGACTACGGATATGGCATAGCAGCTGTCACCGTTTCACCGATCAGTCCGCAAACTTCGCGTGTATTGTTTCGTAATCCGCGACCCGGAGCTCCCGCACTGATTTCCCCGCAATCTGTAAGGAACAGTGATTCGCCGACGACGCACACTTTGATCACAATCCTCGAGCGTTCGGGGTTCATCCTCACTCACCCGAGAGTTGTTACATGTATCAACTCTCTCACCTGGCCATTTTCCCCGCTTCTTATCAGCCAACTACGGTGTCATCCCCACGGTTTGGCAAAGGTTCCCCGTTCAGTAATATTACCCCGCAGCGGCGTATCAACCATCTCGTTCGAGACGGATACCCCGCGGCGATGACGGCTTCGCGGCGGGAGCCGGTCGCCCCGCGCCTTATCAGGGGAGGCGATGCTACTCTTAGTAATTGCTCGGTCGTCTGTCTCGTCATGTATTCGGGATATAAGTACGAAGGATTCTGCCGAATGTTGCCACCTTTGCTCCGTGCCTCCCGTTCCACAACATCGAGGTTGATTCCATCCCGGTAGCAAACATATCTGCCATCATGTCGTCCGCAACAATGAAAGCAGTGAACTACCAAGGCCCTTACAAGGTCAAGGTCGCCGAGGTGGCGTTGCCCCGAATACAGCACCCTGACGATGTCATCGTCAAAGTCACCACAGTGAGATGAACCCCATGTGCTGACCCCGCAGCTCATTGTGATTTTGGCCACGGAAAAGCTAACGATGATCGAAGGCTGCCATTTGCGGCTCAGACCTGCAGTATTTCTATCAGCTGTATCGTGGAATATGTGCAGATAATAACAGCTCAACAGCATGTATGAGGGGCGGACGGCCGCAGAAGCCGGTATCACCTTTGGTAGGCTACTGTCTGTCCTCACCGCGGCTCATGAGACTAATGTTGAAAGGTCACGAAAACATGGGAACTGTGGAAGAGCTTGGAAGCGGTGTCACCCTCTTGAAAAAGGGTGATCGTGTAGTCATGCCTTTCAATGTTGCTGATGGTCGATGTCATAATTGCGAGGAGGGGCGGACTGCCTTCTGCACAGGTGTCAACCCAGGCTTCGCTGGTGGTGCCTATGGTGAGTCCCTTGGTCTGACCAAACTCCAAATGAATCTTACAACTTTACCAGGATATGTCGCCATGGGACCTTACCCCGGAGGTCAGGCGCAGTACGTTAGAGTGCCCTATGCAGACTTCAATGCCTTGAAGCTGCCTCCCGGCAAAGAGTTTGAATCAGACTTTATCCTACTCGCAGGTAAGAATACTCCATAAAACCTTGATCCCGAATTACTTGCCAAGTCTATCTTCTTAGATATTTTCCCCACCGGCTGGCATGGAGTACAGCTTTCTGGCTTCAAGCCTGGCGAGACCGTTGCTGTTTTTGGAGCTGGGCCGGTCGGTTTGATGGCCGCATACTCGGCAGTTTTGCGAGGTGCCTCGAAAGTCTTCGTAGTCGACCGCGTCGCCGAGCGCCTTCAGTCCGCCGAGAAAATCGGGTGCACGCCTGTAGACTTCACCAAAGGCGATGCCGTTGAGCAGATCAAAAAGCTGAACGGCGGAGAGGTCGACCGCTCAGTCGATGCGGTCGGGTATCAAGCCATGAGTGCTGGTGGCAACACCGAGCAACCCAATATCGTGCTCGAAAACATGATCAAGGTTACTCGAGCTTGTGGTGGACTCGGTATTCCGGGACTTTACGTACCGAGGTGAGGCGGCTTCCCTCGTAAGAGCTATCTCTTGGCTAATGAGCTCTTCCTGTAGTGACCCAGGTGCATCTGATGACGCATCGGCAAGGGGAATGATCAGCCTGAGTTTCGGCAAGCTTTTTGAAAAGGGTCTTTCTATCGGAACAGGCCAGTGCAACGTGAAGGCTTACAACAGATACTTGCGCGATCTCATCATCGCAGGCAAGGCCAAGCCGAGTTTCGTGGTTTCTCATGAGATCAACATCGACGAAGCAGAGGTCGCTTATGAGAAGTTCGACAAGAGAATCGACGGTTACACGAAGGTGCTTATTCACCCCAACGGAGGCTTCTAGGCACACATTCGTTGGACCTGTGCTGGCCGTGGAAGGGGTGTTTGAATGCAGCGAGGTGGTGGCGGGCGTGTGGTGTTGTCACTTCTGAAAGTCAAGTTCTGGTGATGGCTAGGAAGCGAACAGACAACTTCCTTTGTCAGCGGTATCGATGCCAACTCTTTCTGTTGCAAACTGAAACTTTGCTACAATGTTGTTTTGTTCCAACACTTCCCACTACGGTTCCACACACTATTTGTTTTGCAAAGATTTATCCTGTCAGCCGATAACTTGAGAGAACAGCTCATGCTGTCCACTAGAATCTATTACTCAACAAACAGAAAACGTCTGTTTAGAGTGGGTGACAAGCGAGTGTACTCGCCCAAGAAAGGTATAGCAGACCACAAATTGTGGCTAATATGCTAACAGTATGGCTTTACTCTTGCATATGATATCATCATAGGAACTTGAAATCAATCTTTCGGTCATGTGGATTTCTTTGTGTCCGGTCATGTCACGGGGTAGATGGTTTGAGGAAAGTACTCAACTCTAAATTCATAGCAATATTTTAGACATCTTCCTGACCTTTTGACTCTGGCAGAGAATTCGGACTCGCAGGCAACGTAACGGATGGAACAGATTCGGATAAGGTAGGCCATTTACCTGCATGGATTGTTGGCGTGAGACAGCAGTTAGTGGTGCCAATGTGATGCCTTCAATTCACCTTTGAGAGCACGATTTACTCACGTTTATAACCAATGTAACACGTGGTGCCGATTATACTTAAATCACTGTGGCTATGGAAGCGACAATACATCACAGCAAGAGAAACGAAAATGTTGGCTTCGCTCCAACTCGTCAAGTAGCCTTCAGCACCAGCTCAAAGTGTTATGTATCATCTCGCAGCCATTTCCAAGGTTTTCCGTGCCATATGGTGAGATAGACCTCCAAAGTATACTTGAACCAACACATGTGAGGTGTAGGAAAAGGGGGGTTCCAATTTGAAGACAAGTGTAGAAATACAATCTATTGAAGTGGTTCCTCCTTTTCGGGCGCCAATAGATGTACATTTCGCATGGTCAGAGTTAACTGCTCTTTTCCGGTTTCATGCTTCCAAAAGTTCCATGTCATCTTCGTGGTTCAAGCTCACAATAATAACATGACTTTTATATCGAGTACCTAGTACTTGTCAGTTAATCCTGAGAAGAGTCACGGTTTCTATAATCAACTTGACATAGCTGTCTGACATCTAATCTGATTGCACTCTTGTTGCTGTTCTGTTTGCAGTTTGCCTCACGATTCCTTATTATATTATTAATTTACTATTAGAACGTATAAGTATGATCATGCCACTCCGGACGATCATGGTAGAACGGTGACGGGGCCCGGGGATCATGGACAATCTCCTGACCCTTTTCCACATCCTCGGATGCGACAGAAATACGCACTTCAACTTCCTGAGTACGCAAAATTCCCATCTCCCCCACTTCACTCTTGCCATCTTGCAACTGGCTCCTGTAAGGAGTGCTGTCGCTCGACTCAATACGCACCATGTGGACACCTATAATGGACATGGAGTTCCTTATCGTAGGGTTTTTCCTTTGTTCTGCGTTCAAAGACTTGCTGTACCGCCATACACTCGTTCTAAGTTTACTGCGTGGCTTGCCGTCTACGAATGTTTTCACAATCGCACGCTTGGCCTTTATCCAATATTTCTCAAACAGCCCGTCTAGGACAGGGAGAGAAGCTGCCATGGTTCCCAGTGATAGGTCGACGCAAGTCCACACTAGAACTTCAACGTAGTCCCATGTGAAGTCGTTCGTTATCATGGGACGAGTCTGCTGTAGCAGGCCACCCAGAACCGCCAGTCCTCCAATAATCCACATGGTGAACAGGCGGGCCTTCTTCGCTGTTGGCATCCTAACCTTCCACAGTATGATTATGGGTGTAAACAGTAGCATCAGCCCTTGCGCCACGTGAATGCTGGTAAGGACCTTTGTTTGGACTCCAAGGTCCATACAGGTTGGTGCTGGCTCGGTTCGACCAAGTAGTGCCAGATCCCATTGCGTTGCTGGCGGGTTGCATGCGAAGACAAGGACGAAGATGGCAAATCCCATGTATGCGATAAGCGACGCGATGAAGACGTCGCACAAAATCCGCCACCAACTGCTGAGTCGTTCCGCAAGCCGTCGAACAAATATCGTCATCGAGAGCTTGATCATGCCGACAGCCACATAAAAAGTCGTCTTACAGACCATGGCCGCCACCATACCCGAAGCGTACTGCTCATAGGTAGTGTCCCACACATGTTTCGCGGCCGCGCCGGTCGTCAGGGCGTATATCTGTGTGACGGGATATACAAGGGCCAGAAGCTGTGGGCGGTTGTTCCAACGTTAGTAACAAAGCCTTCGCTACCGGGCAAAAAAAAAAAAAAAAAAAAACACGTTTTGCTTTTTGGACACTTACAGCGCCGACGGAGATTGCGTAGTCGTCCCAGCCAAACTTCATGCTCGAACATCTCCCCATTCTCAGCCCGATTCTCAACGCTGTGGGTACAACAATGGCCAAAATAACAAATATCAGGCCAGCCAAGATGGCGGGCTGTCTCGTCTCGTATACATATCCGGGTGGAGGTTTTGCGGCGAGAAAGTAGCCCATCATCGGGTCGGCTTCCGCCACCCCGACCATGCGTAACAGGCCCTTCACGATGTAATAGTCATCTTGTGTCGCCGGCGGCTGGCCTACGAAGGCTGATGTCGCCGTGAGGGGAAGGCTGCTTGGGTCGTCCGGTATCGAGGGGAACCCATCGGATGACGCCATAAGAAACGACGAAGTTGATCTCCAGGCGGGATGGGAACCGAAGCATGCGGCGGTCCCTTTGGAGGTACATGGACATTTCGCAGTCGGAGCGTGATCGTGTTATGTAGGACGGGAGCTGATCAGTGGCCTGGGGGATTCGGCCTCACTCCCAGCGCCAGCCAAATTGTGAAAAAATTTGGCTAGCTGCGCCGTAAATATACATTAGCGATCCTTGCACTTTCTCGAACTATTATTGCCTGATGCGGTCTGAGCTTGTCGTATGTACATATCACTGCTAATTTGGTAGATTAGTCCGGTGGTCAATATGATGGTCTGCTTGGCTAGTAGGATTGGGCTTGGAAAAAGAACGTTGAAAACCCCCCACTCTTTCGAGTAGCCAGCCGTAGTAGCTCTAGGCCAAAGGCCACGGTCATCCTGTGTCAAGTATCGACCGTCTGTTAAGCTGTCTGTGGTGGTAATAATACTGTGACTGTAACGTGCAGCTTTCCCGATTCTAAGGCGCGTTTGGTAGCAAACGCGGGTCAAACCTCTACGTAGTAAGGGTATTTGTTTCGAGGAACTGTCGACGTGGTATTTGAACAATGATAAATGGAGGCAATGGGCCGCGGGCAGTGATGCTTCGTCCACTAGCAATCCGTACCGGGTGCTCGAACCCCCCAACAGGGATGCGAATCACGATACGTGCCACGGGGAAATCGTCCTGAATTAGGATGGGATCCGCGCCAGCCCGCCCGCTCGGACTTGCTTCCCTCACACCCAATTTACCTGAAATCTCCTAATTCTGGTTGCGCAAACAACTCCCCTAGGCTTAGATCCGAGCGTATCCTTGTCAGCGGCACGGCAAAGCTGGCCCAGCACCTTGAAACATCCGGCTAGGTACTCAGCTATATGCCAATATGGAAACATTGATTGGGTCTCGATGGTGGCGCTAAGAATGAAAACATCCGCAAGGCCTGCACGGATGAGCCGGTAGATACTAGCCCTGGAGTAGGGGTCGCGTGGGCCCTCCCCCCTCCCGGTGAAGTCGACGCGGCATGCTTATTTCCTGTGACTCGTTGGCCGTCGCCCGGTATGGCTCGGGTAAAACAGTCACATTTTCCGCGACTGCGCGGGATAGGATCATGCTGCTTGAACTGTTGAGGTGATCGTATATTGCACCATAGAAGCCGTGGTGTTGATGTTGTCAAAGATACATATATAGCTGATCATACCAAGCGGCGCTCCAATTCCACGGCGAATCCGAGCCGCTAGCGACTTGAGCCTTTACCTTTAGAGCGCTCCCAGTCACTAATGGTTTGCACCACGGCCTGGTGTTGGTATTCCGCGAGAAAGTGTATTCACCTACGTCGAGATGATCGGTTTAGGCGACTGGCTCCTCTTCAGCTCACCTGAGACTGATGCTCAATACACAGGTGCATCGCGACATGATAATGGACCTTAGTTCTCCTCACACCCGTCTGCGCGTTCTTGAGCATCACTTTGGGAACATATGACTGAATGCCTCTGCCTTTCATGAATGTGTTGGTTGCAATGTGGACACACTGGTGACAGAGCAGAAAGTTTTACGAACGATCATCTGCACGTATAAAGCATTCAGCGTGTTGCCCCCTCCGACATGGGTGATCACTTCTTGTTTCCTAGCTCTATCACTTCCGACACGATTGCGTTGCCGAACCCCTCCGTGGTACCTGAGCCTCTCATATCCGGTGTCAAAACACTTGCCTCGGAACGTGCAAGGACATTCTCAATGGCCGTTAGCAAGAGATCCGCCGCCTCGTTGAATCCAAAGTGTTGAAGCAGCATCTGCCCCGCCCAGATCATACCGACCGGGTTGGCAACACCTCGGCCAAAGATGTCCGGAGCACTGCCGTGGACTGGCTCAAACAGACTGGGGAATCTCCCTTCCGGGTTGAGGTTACCCGACGGCGCGATGCCGATGGTGCCAGTACAGGCAGGACCCAGGTCCGAGAGAATGTCCCCGAAAAGATTGCTGCCGACTACGACGTCGAAGATGTCTGGCCGCTGAACGAAGTGGGCTGTCAGGATGTCGATGTGGTACTTGTCTAGCTTGACGTCCCGGTAGTTCTTCGCCATCTCAGCCACACGAGAGTCCCAGTATGGCATCGTGATGTTGATGCCGTTGCTCTTCGTGGCGCTGGTGAGACGCTTCCGGGGACGGCTTTGGGCGAGGTCGAAGGCATAGCGAAGGACCCTGTCAACGCCGACCCTGGTCATGACGGTCTCTTGGATGACGACCTCACGGTCGGTCCCCTCAAACAGCTTGCCACCAATGCTGCTGTACTCGCCCTCCGTGTTCTCACGGACGATCCAGAAGTCAATGTCTCCCGGCTTCCGGTTGGCCAATGGCGAAGTAACGCCCGGCATCAGACGACACGGACGCAGGTTGATGTACTGGTCGAATTCTCGTCGGAACTTGAGCAAGCTGCCCCATAGCGAGACATCGTCGGGGACTTCATCCGGCATGCCGACCGCGCCGAAGTAGATGGCATCGAATCTGAGGAGCGTCTCCTTCCAGTCTGCTGGCATCATCTCGCCGTGCTTGTGGTAGTAGGCACAGCTAGCAAAGTCGAACCATTCCAATTGCAGCGAAATGCCAAAGATTTCGGCGACCGATTCGAGACATTTCACACCCCAGGGCATGACTTCGGTGCCGATACCGTCGCCGGGTATGACTGCGATCTTGAGTGGTTGAGGAGGCATTTTGAAAGGTGAGGCTGTGGTTACTTGAGGGAGCTAACCAACGAATTCGATGAGATGATATTGGCGTGCCTGGCTTCGGAGTGTTGGAGAAAATCGCGCGGTTAAGTGTCTGAGGGCCAAGAACCTGCGGCGTGGGGAGGGGTCGATCGGCACCGCCTCCGGCCGAAGCCGGCATTGTCAGCGCGTAATCGTTAGGCCGCGGTGTCTGTCAGGCTAAGTTTATCCCGGGTGCATGTTTACAAAGTCACTTGAGGAAGGAACAGAATAGCTTAGAAATAGAATGCCAGTCCCTAGTGTGCCGGAACGTCACAATCCGGGTAAGACTATAGCTATCACTAGATTCGCTGAAGCTTTTGTCGAGCTTCTCGAGGCTATGAGGCCGTTCGTCGTAACGGCTTGTGCGCATCGCCAGGGTACCTAGGTTGGAGGGGCCATCGTGCGTGATTCGGAATGAATCACTGCACTATTTCAGTCATCCTCGGAATAGATGGTATCTAGGTTGCTTGCGGTATTGAGTCATTCCCTCAATGAAGGTATAAACGACGGCGTTTGCTGCACCGATGCACGTCTGTAGAGCTCCTTTGAACTTGCCACATCTCGGGTTCAAGGAAATCAAGGGTCTGTCGAGGAGAAGAGCGGCGCAGTAGCAAGAAACAAACGGAAAAACAATAGTACCAGGTGCTAGCGATGGGATGCCGGGTATGATCGAACCAAGGCGCGACTGGGTCAGGTCATTGCCAAAGGCAAAGACGTCGACTTTGAGAAAGAGTACTATCTGATTATCCAACTGTCTTGCGTGGATGGATTCATGGAAAACCTCGAGGATCCTTCCCACAAGCTGGGAGTGGTGTACGTGGTGTTCCAGGATACATTCTGCTTCCCTGTGTTGATCAAGAATCGTCGCAGATCTACTGGGCACGTCACCAAGCTGCGTCCCAGTGACCTTGCTGGGAGTTTGATCTTCTTCCTCTATTCCCGGTGTGACCTCTATCTAGTGTTTGCCTGGGAGAGGATGTTATCAGTCGATCGGGGTGGTTGAATGGGAGGTCCAGGATGGAGCCGTCTTTGCTCCCAGGTGATGAGTCCAGCTTCACGACTGGCCCATGAAGGTCCTTATGCCCTGGCGGGCACACATCGATATCTGAATCTCGAATACCGCTCGGGCGTCCGAGTGACTGACTGACAAAGCGATCAAGAACGTACGAGCTCCAGAATGGGCGTTTACGTATCGGTCGTTCATCTGATGTAAAGTGCTCGTATCGAGTAGGGCAGCGGTACATGCCTGACTGGAAGATGGACTTTTCGTTACCAGGCCGCTTACAGATGGCGCATGGCGGAATGACATTGTGGATATGGAGTAATACACTTGCGCAAAAAGCAGTGGCTGAACAGAGGCTGTGTCGCACCACGGGGCCAAGTGGCTCAATGAAGGTAGGAGTTCTGAGGTAGGGCGGATTGTTGCTGAGCCTACATCGGGCGAGCCGTCCACTGCGATGAGGCGGGCGATGTTGAAGATACACCTGCAATGAATAGCAGGCCGGTTGAAACCATGCTTTCTGTCTCTGAGTAAGGAGTCGAGCAATAGAGGGTGCCCAGGCTCGCCAGTGTTTCCGGGTCATGAAGAAGGGAATCAAGAGATGACGAGTTGGAAATTATGTCGAAACGAGCTCTTTGGCAACGGGCATGTTACTCATTACATCCATAGAATCTCATGGTTGCTCGACTGGGCCAGCGGGGCAATTAGGTGGCTTCTGGTCGTTTTCCTGGCCTGGTGTTCTCCCGAAAGCCGTCCGACTAGAGCTGTTCTCTTCTCCGACAACGCAGTCTTCCGGAGATGGGTCGCGATGAGCCGAGCTCCGCTTGAGATGACAACTTGTGTTTGCCGCCTTGCCATCCGCTGTTGAAAACGCTCGATTCACGGGTGTTGGTAGTATAATTAGACACCAGAAGAGCTGCCAACAAACTGGCTTTCGCCGCTCGCAAGGGCTCTTGGACTTCCCATTCCGGGTACCATGTTGGCATGTGAACGGCAAGGGCGCCGATTTACTCCTCTCTAAATCAGAGGCGGGATTGCAGTTTTGCGGGTTCGATGGGGAGGATGAAACAAAGAGCAATCGGCCATCAAAATTGATTCAGTCAGTCCAGGGTGAAGATGGGGTGAGAGTGTTGCGGAGAAAGAATACCCCGCCGATTACGGGCTTGGCCCGATGCGCGGCATCGGATCACCATTCAGGCATAAGCCGAAACCCGTGGGAGGAGGTGAACTCTGCACCACCATATGGAAGCTGGAAAACACCTACAGTGACATGTGCGTATGTTCAAACCGGGGCTTGGTGTCTCCCATTTGAACCCGAACATCATGCTGAAGAGCCCAAATGATGAGTTACCCTCAGCCAAACGAGGTTTTCCCCTGCAGGCCAAGCATGCTCTACGACTGCGGGTGATCTTCTTGATTCCTTGTCCGGCCATGCCGTCTGGGCTCTCACGATCGCTTAGAAGTTGGATGAATGTTGAGATGAATCAACTCAGATTCTTGTAACCGCCCGGTGCGGGTAAACACACGCCGCAAATACAGCCTCGCCAGATTATTTTTTTGCGGCGGACAAATATAGCACCGCTCCGCAATATTTGAATTACTCCATGAGGGAACGGGGCCCTGGATTTGTCCAACTGTCTGAGATGTCGACAGTGTATGTGTCTCGATGCGGCCCAAGTAACACTTGTTCATTCTTGACGAGTCGCCAGTCCGCCACAGGTTGCTTTCTCGTGTACATCTATTGTTCGGAGCCGGCGCCATTCCTCCTCCCTCTTCTTTGGGGGCGTATAGAGGCTATGACAATCTTGACGATTAGCGCCAGACTAGACATCTTGGCAAACTGCATGTCTCCGATCGGTCGCTTCGCTACGGCTGAGTGAAACATCACCGCGGGACAGGGAAACTCGCCGAAGGAGGCATAAGGGCAGGCTTTAACGGTAACGAATCGGGGCTAGTGCCAGTGTATAATACGAAGATCGATCAGACCGTCAGAGCGGGTCCCCACGGCGCGATCGCTTGGCCAACGTGGCCCGGGCCGAGTAAGACTATTGTCTTGCCTCTGCGTCCATGATCAGAGTCGAAGACAGGCCATTTTGAAATGCGCCGTTCATTGACATGTTGGAGGAACCCTTCAGTTACCGTATGGCACACCGAGTCGCAGAGAGACAAGCAGGTCTGTCGTGGCGTCGGTAACCGGGTTAGTGACAGGCAAGCAATGATATTCCGGCGACAGCAGACATCAGTATCAGTCCGGCCGCACCCAGCTCATGCGTGGGTCAAACGAGGCTCAGTGGACGGGAGCGGACGGTTGATTGATTCCATATTTGCACAAGTTAACGCAAGCCTTGGGCCAAGACACTCATCAATCGTGGAATTGAACGTTCTTGAATGCTTCATAATTGATAGACACCGTCGCCAGGGCTGGGGTAAGTCAACACAACATGTCATTGCAATGGCCGATAAGACACAAATGCTTGTTTGACTGGCGGTTTCCAGCGTAGTCTCCCGGGCTGTCTCCAGATCTCAAGTAGAAATGGAAAAACCAGTTTGTGCTTGCCGTTATCCCTTCGCTACTTGACGTCTGCCGGAACCCTGTCTACGCCGTATCTCCCTTGGACAAGAGTTTGTTGCAGGGGGCATCAATGTGATCTCGAGGAGAGGTATCCGATTTTTATCAGCAGTGGCCTGACACGGTCTTGTTTGCGATGGGGGTTTTTTTTTTGGAAGAGGACGCCTGCCCCTGGTGAGGAGATGTTCCGGAGCGGATGGTAATTATCGGATTGCAATATACCAGCTGCGGCCTATCTATTTCCGGAACAACCGCCAGAACGTTCCCCTGAGGGCCTGTTGGAGAAGGAAACGGGCTTCCCTTATTGATCAAGGTACCTGACTCCATGTGTGGCGAAGTAGTAGGTACACGAAGCAACAAGGTTCGTGTTGCAGTATAGTCTGATTCTTAGCCAAGTGCCCATGTGCTTCGCAGGTACACGCCTGGAACGGTCTGGCCTTTTGTCACATCACGATGGCCATGATATTTTTGCACGCCAACTTTCAGATAATTTCCCATGCCTTGAAGTGACCGCAGAGTAGAAACGGGTCGGTGGGGGTTTGTCGCTCGTGGATGGAGATGCTTTGGCAATTTGTCTGGTTTTTGGCAATGTGGATGCGCATAGCTTCCAGGACGAATGTCGTAGACTTCTCCTCCCAAGTCGACAACTCTCAAGATCTGAACTCGATTGTATCGTATGATCGATGGCGGATGATGCTCGCGCGTGTGGATTGTGTTGCGATTGTGTTCGAGAATCCAGGCTCCATGGCATCAGGCCGCTCGAGACAGGATGCTTCTTGCGCGAAACAATTTGACCGGAGGGAGCGACTTTTTTTGATCGCCACACGCTTGCGTCTGCTCCGTACGAATTCCGATAATCGACTTCAATGGTACACGAAGAAGGCCCGTCCAACGCGGCGAGGATGGTTCGTGTAATTCGATTGGTCGCTAGGGATCTATAACGCCCACGGAGAGGGGGGTCTGAGCAGGGAGAAAATGATTAGTGATATTCAATACGCCGAGTTATAGCAACCGGTACAAATCACTACAACGGTGTCAACGGCTGCAATCTAACTAGCGCGTTGTGATAGACGCGCTCGTTGGCAGTGGAGGCTATTGGCCAGCTAGGTCGAACTCCGGGATGAAGCACGTAAATGCACAGTAACCAGCAAGAGACGTAACCATACCTACAATCGAAGCTCAAAGGCATAGCCAGGGGTACCGTATCCTTTGGCAAGCCGGAAAGCACCGACGGATAGGTCGAGGCGACATTGCAGCACGGCCAAAAGACAGATAGATGTGGCGGCATGAAACGCGGTTCGGGGTTTCGCTGGCTTGTTCCAGTCATTAATATTTGCCCCCCCAAAAGCTCGATAACGAATAGATCCCCCAAGCATCTGCGCGATTGGGTGTAGAGTTTGCCTAGGCCGTAAAATCCTGTTCTTGCCCACTCTCCCCAGGGGCATTACCTCTCTCTTGAGTCTTGTTACAGAGACACCCCGGTTTGTAGATTCGGATCGACGATGCCATCCGTGAGATGGTCCGGCTTTTGTAGGCGGCTTGTAAATGTTTTTTGGGGGTTGCCTTCCGTCGTAGATTAATTTCGAGATAGACTAGTATCGTAGCGACGTCGCCGCTGACTTCAAGCGTCGGCGCTGCGGTATCGTCGTATTGAAGGGTCTGTAGACAGTCGGTGGTCAAGTTCCGAGGCAGTTTCAATTGTCTTCGATTTTCCTGCAGTATAATCGCTCCAAAGGTGTCCATCTAAGGCAAGCAACTTGTTATTCTCGGCTGCGATGTCCACTCAGACAGAAAGGGGACAAACCTGTTCAGTCTATGCATGCGTTCCGACTAGAACTTGATTACATGCATCAACACTGTCCTAGGGAAGTTTGGCTTTGATTTTATCTGTATTCAAATGCTTGCTTGAGGTGCCCGCAAGGTGCGATTGGAAATCTATTCTCTCTGCGACTTTCGGGGAAAAGGTTTCCGCCGAGTAAAGAGGGCGACCAAGCGTCAATGCTTTTGCGTTCGGAAAGCCTGCTCAACAGAGACAGTTGGCAAGGGAACTCGGGGTTTGGCTTTCATTTCCCAACGGATTCGAAATTTGAAAACGCCCGGAAGGCCATCTTTGACAATTTGCACCCGTTAGCAGTGTCGCGCTACCCCTATAACTCACGGCGACGCGGCTGGGAGTCGGAGCCCTACCGGTTCGAAAATGACGCGCCGAACTGCGTCATCACCACATGGTCTGGCGTATGGATATCGATCATTGATCTGAATTCAGTCCTCCAGGTGGCTTTTTGATGGATCACTTCAATCGGTGTACAAGGCAATCGGCCGCTCTACAAGCATGGGGCCATCCCAGAAGCGTTTCCACCTGCTTCGGGTCAATCCTCGGGTTCGTCGGGGCCCTCGTTCGCGTTGTCCCGACTCGAACCTGGTTTCGACGACGCCGTACTGGATTGTCTCGTGTCTCCAACTTGGTCAGATTCTCGCGTTTCGTTTGGTAGGTTCTTCAGGAGCAGATCGCCCATCCGGACCAGGTCCAAAACATGGAAGGCATCGCCTGTTGCTCGCAGCCGGTGGAGGATCTCGAGGGCCTCTGACTCGGGTCGTGAATACAGATAGCGGATCAGCTCGTGTAGGTCCTCGTTCTCTCTTTCAAGGTCTTCTGTCCGGTTGAGAAGAGCCTGGCGGCGCGTCGTTTCGGGCTCCGTGTCCCATTCGCACTCGAACCCATGGGTCGAACAACGGTGGCAAGCGGGCCGGGTTCCGCTACACTAAGGGAGAAGGGAAAGAAAAATCAGTTGGATGAACCCTGGAAGTTTGGAATCATAACAGGCGATGCTGTGTATTGGAGGAGACCGGAGGAGGGGAGGGGGGGAGGGCGATGAGGAGGTTTCGTTGCTTAGTTGTCTAAGCCATGTATGATTTGATACGCATTAGTTCGTACCCTTCTAACCACCTCACCCCACTTGTACGGAGGCGATCCCGAAAGCCATTGCTATTTGCCCGGCAACGCACCTTCGTGGCGGAAGAAGGTTTCATCAATGGACAGAAATGCAGACAGCTAGCTCTCTGCTTCTTTTTTGAACGGGAAACATGGCCTAGGCATTACCTTTACTTTTCGTTTGCGGCACTCGAGGCATGCCGCCGGCACCGCCTGTCTCGCACGCCTTAGGGGTCGGTCGCTCGATGAGATGACTCGAGGGCTCGTGCTGGCCGGTAGGATGCGCCGGAAGCCTGTTGCTGGCATGGATACCTCGGGGGGGCCCACGGCGTCCTTCGAGTTGTCTTCTTCTCTCGGTTTCATGTTCGGGGTTAGCTGGAAGAGAAGAAAGCTTGATGCAAGGCCGTCGGGGGGGGGGGGCGACGAGTGCGGGCTCGCATCTAGAAAGCGTGTTTTATACCTGATAGAGATAGATGAAGCCGTTTTTGTCCAACCGTAGGTAGGCCCAAGGGTTGTTGTGCGTCCTGACCTCGCCGCGCCCTTTATATCCGACTACTCCCCCGCAGGTCCGTTGTCATCCCTGTTGTCTTAATGGCCGGCGGCGGCGCCAACCATGGCATGTGGCGGATAGCCTCCTTCGCCGTCAGATTTCCACATAAGGAGCAACCCACCCAGCCAGCCAAGCTGGTCGTTTGCTTTTTTTGCATTTCGAGGCTGAAGAGTGACACTCGAAGACCATTATCCTCGCACGAACAACATGTGATTACAGACTCTCGTCAACCGGCCTCACAATGACCTCGCGGTGCGCAATACGCGCATGTACGCTCAAGAAAGTCATGGCTTGCCTCTAATCCTTCTGCACACTGACCTGCGGCCTTGCGCTTATAAGCTTGAGTCGGAACTTCTGTTCCGGCATGACTGTAGGCCAAAAGGCCCCCCCGCCGCCGCCGCCCTCACAGCAAAAATGCAGGTCATCCCTTGCCTCCGACACCGATGTGGACAAGCTGAAACTTGAATCCCTCAGACATTAACTGCAATTCATCGGCTTCTCGTGTCTTCATGGAGGACGCAATTCTCCTTGTGCCGACAACGGTGCCCGATTACGAGCATAAACGGAATCATCAAAGGGAGACATCGGCGGGGGGAATATGTACTCGCGTGATTGAGCTTCTGCTGCCTTTTCTCGAGCTGAAATAGACGGGCTGGCGATCTACAGGCCAAGACGTGGCTGCTCCGGAACCATTGGGCAGTCCCAGAGAACTTTTCAGCCTTTGCCAAAACCGAACAGCAATACATGTAGTCCCACTCACTCGACGACAACGCAACCTGGTCAGCAACGGGTGAGCCCCAACCAAGAGGTCCGAGTAGCCATGAACTAACGAGATCCGTCTGCTCAGCATCACGAGTAATGCGTCCAAAAATTTTTTATCCCAAAGCCTTGTCATTGAAATCTGATCACCAGATGCTGAGTTCCCTGCCCGATTTGGCCCATCCAAGCTATTATTGCATACTCCGAATAGGGAGCAATAAGATTGACGCCACAGAGAATGTGACTGCCAAGCCCTTGTTCGCAGGCGGGGGGCGAGACGAATCTTGCCAAGCCACAAGGTCCGGTTGCCCTAGAGAACCCATCACAGGGTGGTATACTTGGGAATCTATGGTATACTTGGGAATCTAACTCATCTCCAAATGTATGGTCAAGCAGCTGTCTCCTCGCATCACTCGTGGTTCCATATACCACGTCCTGGTATCCGTGATGGTGGTTAACACGCAGGACATGGTTCCGCCCCCTCCCCCCGACAAGCGTTGACAATATTCCAAAATGACGGCATCCAATTCTGCGCTGGAGGATGCAGCCAGCCGGGTGTTTGTAATTAATCTCGAATTATTCATCGTTGCATCAGCTGTTGGCCTCTCGATTAGGGCACAAGCTGCTACCCCTGGAAACATGTTCAACATTCCCGGGGGGGGGGCGACCATACGTATTCGCCCCACTGCTTCCTCCCGGTGCCCCCCCGGAATCAATCCGTGATCTTTTTGTTTGGCAACCCGTGTTCGGTATCAAGTCAAGGGCCTAGGTTTTGGCATATAAGAGGGTCACCAGTAGGCCTTGGTGCTGCTGCACAGTCTCGCGTCTCATTCCGTCCTCAAACGCCATCAGCTCCTGGTTGTCCAATTGTCTGAAACCATAACCTGTTGCCAAAGCTAAAGTACGGTGTAACTTTGATCGTGACGCTGGTTTTGCCGAGTCTATAGTAGGGCTTGACGGCTACTCGGATAGTTTGAGATACTCGTTTATTTGGCATTGGCGGAACATCATGGTAGAGGCTGGTGGTTCATGCTTCGAGTCGTTTGACTAGTTCGTTCTGCGCCTGCAACTGACGTCGACCTAAGGGCAAGGCAGACGCGGAAGCTTAGAAGTTGGAAGACTACCATTCAGATATCGGTAATCCGTTTCAGCTAGGTATTTATCTGCTTAGCTGGAACCTCAAGTCGCCGGGCCCCTCAACCTCCTAGGTGAGGGCAGCATATAGCTCACGGTAGTCGCCCGTGCCACGGCCTTGCTATCTCTGGTATTTTATCTGCATCCTCCTGCTACGAACCCTACGAGACGCTGCAACTGACATCCCATCAAAGGTAGATCAGAGTGGATCGTTTCTTCTTCCCAGCATCAGGCGGTAATTTTGGGCGAATAGCTTGGGATTTGTGGGGGTGGTGTCGAAGGCCGACAAGCGTGACCATGGTGTTGAACAACGGTGCCAGAATCATTCTGGAGCAATCTTTTGAGGGAAGCATATGGTCGTATGCCTCACTGCCGCTGATGCTGACCCCGCAGTATTTCTTCGGGAGGTCGGCGACATAATCATCGTGCTGGGGGGCAACCGAATACCCGGCTCGAGCGGTCGAAGGATAGGTAGGCTCGGTTGTGGGCGTTCACTCCGCTCTCTGATTTGGGAGAGTCCAAGCTCCTCTTTTTCCAATCATGTTATTAAATATCATCGACAGGTCACAGGTCGTGTTGGAAATAGGGGTGGCCCGGGTACCGTTGAATAGGACACATGGTAGGCTTCGAGTACCTTGGTGGACGAAGAACAGGAGTCGAGGTCATCGGGGGAAAGGGTTGTCGGAACTACAAGAAGGCAAAGATGCTGTAGAGTGTCAGCCCGCCCATAGGTTCCTCGTCACGAAGAATATTTTGGACACGTCGTACCTCTGAGGCAGTACATTCCCCAAACAGCTCTAGAAAATATCTGCAGCTCTCGAATGCTCTCATTGGAGGCTCTATGGGCTGCAGGCTCGGATCGTTGAACCATATGGCAAGCAGCAAGATGGTACAAACGCGTAGCGGGACCCGATCTCAAGGCAGCAGCAGCCGTTGGTTGGTTGCAAAATGAAGGAAACGCTTCGGTGGGTATTAGGACGCGGCCTCTTTACAGTTCTAGCTGCCGCCTGATCTCGTCGAAGAAGGCAAGCCGCATGTCACGAGGATTCACGCGTCCGTGGGCCTTGGAGATCGAGGTGTGCTCCACCAAGCAGAGTTGGCTAGTTAGCTGAAGAGATATCCCATGCTGCCACGGGACTGTCGACGGTCCCGAGTACGTTCGCTTCGGAACGCACAGATAGCGTTGGCTAGAGATGGACAAGGTATATTGCCGTCTCGGGCGACCCTTCTCGCGTATATTTACCCTCGAGGAGACTCTTCCGGTCGACAAATGCGACTGGAAAGGGCTTGTCGTGCAAGAAGAAGCCAACCCACCGGGTCCGAGGTGACCTGGCATCGTCTTCCAGTTTGGTTCTTGGCCCCGCAGAGATGTCGAGCGAGTTGCCGGAGCGACCTAAAGAACTAGATTTGGTCTGCGTGGGTTCGGACGAGCTCGCGTTTCGGTCGACACGTAATATCTGAAAGCAACAAGCCGCCGGTGGGCACATTGTCGAGGACCTAGGGCGTTTCGCCGGGCATTCGCAGCCGAGTCAAGGCCTCGGGCGGCCTCGTGCTTGGGCTGCAAGTAACATGGAACGCTGGATTCTTCTGTGCACGTCTCCATCGTTTTCGCGTTCGAGTTCCTCCCAACGTTTCCGGGTGGACACGATTCGCCCTGTGTCTGCTTCCGTGTCCCATTCGCATTCGATCTCTTGCGTCAAACAGCGCCCACAAGACGGTGAGAGGGGGGTTGCTCGAGCACCGTCAAAGGTGTCATGTTTATCAGTTCCGCAGCTTAATTACCAGGTGCGTTGCGGGTGGTAAGTTGCATATTCAGCTGGATAGTGTTACGCCGCGGAAATGCTTTGATTTCCCCACAAACCGCAAGAAAGATACCCCCAACCCCCATCCCCCCTGACGTGATATATAGCTTACCGCATCTACCATGCGACAAGGAAATTTGAGGGGGCTGTTGGGTCGACCGCTCTGTGACCATCGGTGGTCCCTGACGGCAGGCATAGCGCGTCGAAAGCTGCTTGATGAGCGCAAAGTTTGGCTGGCCTTCTGCGAAGAGCTGATCATCATGAACCGAGTGCCTTTTCTACGCATCGTGGTTTGTATTTGGAATCTGGCAGACCGAATCCAGGAAGACCAAGCCGATGTTCCGGATGTGTAAGCGATTCGTGACGAGGTAGACAAAGGTTAGTGGGCTGGTAGACTGGATTGAGAATGAGTGTCTGGACCAGATCCGCCCCGTGCAAATCACGCATAATTCAATCGGTCCTTACATCGTCTTTGGGTGGCCCAGCTGAAATTGGTCTCGATATGCCCGAGGGGTTGGTTGCTAAAAGGTTGGTCGTGCTGGCATCGTCACCAGGGAAGTGCACTATAATGGCAGTATGCCTCAGGTATCCCCGGTCTGATACCACCCAGTACCAGATACGAATAGATACGGCTGATCTGTTGGCCGCAGAGTCGAACAGCCGTGGTTGTGTGGAGCAATGTTGATGCCTGTTCTTGAAGGCTGGTCCAGATCTTTGGCATAAGAAAGGAGCACAAGTCTGATGAATCAACCAATCCAGCCTCTCCCTACTATTGGCCTCTCCTGGGAGCAGCAACCGGGTGGGTTCCATGCGTGGCCGGTTCCCGCGGATGCGTGCTGTGCTCGGCCCAGACCACCGGACTGGGGCTATGTGGACGTCAACCAGGAGCTGAGTCGACGTACACTACTACAAAAGCCCTTCCTGCTAAGGGATATACTGCTCGATTCGAGGCGGTTGAGAGGACATGAGCACGGCATTGTCTGTCAAGACGTACTTGTTGTTTCTCCTCCCATTTTTTGGTCAATGACGTGAGTTCTGCCATGGGGAACCATCGCTATTTTGAAACTGAGGGATGACCTATCGCAACTGCTCCGTCTGTCCTTGGCCGGTTGTCATTTGTCCCTCTCCAGGCCATTTACCACATCCACACACACACCCCACGCCCACACACACGACACACACACACACACCTTTTCCATGTCTCATTGGGTATGCAAGTAACCCATTCAAGGGCCCCTCTCCAAAGGCCGGCGGCCACGGACACATGCTTGAGATTTGGGGCCCCCGTATCTAGTTTTCCGCGCGAGGTCGTTTTTGGACCAAGCCTCGACATGAGAGGCTAAGCCGGACGGAGTGGCTCCGGTGTGCGCGCTCAAGCTGATTGGTCGTGTGCGTAGAGTTGCCGGAGCTTTCAGCGAGATGACGTCTCATTGGACGCCCCTTTTCTAAGGGAGGGATATATAATTACGGAGTTGTTGTAAACACAGTGTGTCAACCTTGTGGCAGACTTGCTGGTACTCTTTCCACCCTTGCCTGTTAGAGTTTGCAAATACCGACAATGACAATGGAAATCCACCAGGTCGGCGCTGGCTGCTGCACGGTATATGCCAAATCAGGTTTTCTTGGGTCGTACAGGCATCCTCGTCAGCTTCTTTGATTTCAACGTATGTTTTTGTCCCAGTGAATTGTACATCTACAAGTAGACCAGCCAACGTCAGGTTTATACCTAGCACCATGCTGCCTTGGGGTGCTCCCAATTGACTACAGTCTATGGCTAGGGTATAACTTTGATTGTTAGCTACAAACTCAATCTGTAGAGGGCGGTGGTGGTTAGATAACTCCATGGCATTGTCTTTCTTCTAGAAACCTATGATATTACGTATTTGGTCATAATGCCATAATTACCGTGTTTCCCCGATTGTGCAACGAGTATTATTCATTGTGTACCTGTGCAGCCTCAAAAAGGAATGCGTTGGAAATATGTAGCCCAGTCTGCATAACCCATGACACCGGAGTGCCCGCTCCCTGGGTCAATAAGTAAGTGACCAGCCCGCATGACAATGTCTCCAGACGCATCACGGCCCAGTACCGATAAGGGAGGTGACGCAAGAACCAGAAAGCTGATATCGTTGTAAGCCACTGTACTCACCTTGAACTCTTTGTACAATGGAAAAGCAGTCCTCCGATCCAGGACGAAGCGGGGAAGGACAGAGAAGCTCTGCCCCCATCGGTAAACGAAGGTAGGGTTTGCCATCAACCCCCTTGCCAGGAACCAAGGAGACCTGGAGAGAACAGAGCGATCTCAATCTTTTGTATGTCTTCTACCGCCTACTACTCTGCTCCCGGGCCTGTAACCTACCAGCACTACGTACGTGGTGCTCCGGGAGCGGAGGCACACCCGTACATGGAGTCCCTAGTGTGAAAAAATACAGAAAACCCAGGCAGGGAGCTCATAGCCGCAACCAACTGCATAAGTGACGCACCTTTTACGCGCTTATTTTGCCGTCAGACCAATAGGTCCCGAATCGGGTGTTGGAGTATGTGACCATGGCCTGGAACTACGTGCGTCAGATCGGCATCACCGAAAAGCGACTTGGGCTAGCCAGACGGGAACCCGACATTGGCCGAGACGCCAGATGTGGTGGTCGTTCCAGAGGGACATGACGAGCACCCATTTTCCGTCAAATGCCGAGTTCAACTTGGACCGTCCGCCAACCTCGGAGAAGGGGCTGCGGTCGTCAAAGATGTTGAGCTGGTTGGTGCAGAAGTCAGGGGTTACAGGCGTCGCCCGAGATGCCGATGAGGGTCTAGTTTGGTACGAACTCTGGTGAGTTGAACTTGGCACCGTTCCTGACAAGGTATTCCTGCAACTTGGTGTTGGGGAACTGGACGACGACGCCGACACGCGCCGTGTTCGTGAACAGTGGTTCAGTTATGCCGTTTTGGACGTCGGGGCTCACGCTCCCCCCTGCGCTCTGTACCCGGCTTTTTGTACTGACGTGAACTCCTTGGAGGTGTCGACCGTCTTGCCCTTGCAGTAGGAGCCAGCCGGCAACGCCCACGAGATAGGGGTTGGAACGGCAGCCGTTGGCGTCGCAGTCGCTGGCGAAGCGGTCGTCCGAGTACCTAGGTGGTGCTGTAGCCCACTTTTAGCAGAAGTGGTACGCGTTGTTCTGTCACGGCTAAGCGGTCACTGCGAAGGCATGGGCATTCAATGGGGTTCTGAATGATGGTCAGCGGCGGTCATTTGATACAGGTACCATGGAAGCCTAGCACTAAGCACACAGTTGATAGGCAACGAAATTATACGAGGGAGTGATTTATGGATAACAGCCATCTTGCGGTCATACGTTGTGAGAAGTTCATCCGGGAAGATGACAGTCCTGTGTAGTCCAAATCATCGTGGAAAAAGAAACATGTCCTGTTAACCTTTGATTTTATTCGACAGAGGCTACAAGATGGTTTTGTTGGGAGGGGCTGGCGAGGCACGTCGGCATCAAAGCACGTCAAAGTGGCCATCACACAGGCCTGAGCATGGAGGTCAAGACGACTTTGCGATGTGGGTAGTTGGTTACATCTGGCGTACTTGGTCCTGAATGACGCCCCTTAGGTAGTCAGTCCTTCCTGGGTAGCTGTCACGTCCCACTACACTACCGCAACAGCGCAATGGCCATCTCGGATGCCAGTCTCCCGGAACGTCAAATTACATATGTCCTCCCTGGGCGTTTCTGATGGCGTTCCAAAGAAAACAAACACTCCGACGAAGCCCCAAGGATGACGCAAAGGAAGGCATCTGTAGTCGGAGTCAGGGATAGGTATTGGACTGGCGAGGACTGGCAACTGAGTGTGTCGCATAGTTGGTCTCTCAAGAGGCCTAAGCAGCCTCATAACGTTATACAGCTCGGCTACAGGCTGTCCGTAGCTTAGATTGGCGGCACGCAGCAGCGTATTGCCATTCATTGCAAGGGCCAGGGGTCGGACTCGGACATGCCATGCTCTTGTCCAGAACCTACCTACATGTAGCTTTGGCAAGGACGTCTGGACCAGCCAGAAGCCAGCCAGCCAGCTAGCTCAGCAGCTTCGGGGCAGTCTTTTCTGGTTGAAGGAGCATAACCTACCTAGCCACGACAACCCGTAACATGAAAAGATTACTACCCGACAGTCAAGGTTCGGGGCAGATTCTTTAGCCTTGAAATATCCCGGTCGAGGTCCGAGAGGAAAGGTATCCCGGCCACGCGCGGGAGCTCGGGGGGGTTGCGATGTCGAGGACAAGACGAAACGAAAGAACAAAGTCAGGAGCAGACGAAGAGCGGACAAGAAGTCATCTTGAGTTTGTATTTTGTGAGATCCTGTCTGGTAATTAGTCCAGCAGCCCCGGTCCGGTGCCGAGGTCAACCTGGACCGTGCAAGAGAGGGATCGGAGGGTGAGGCGTTGGTTAGGGATACAGAGAGGAGAGAAGAGGAGATGATAGGAGAGGAGAGCAGTGAGAAAAGCAAGCCAGGTGATGCTGATAAGTAGATATTACATATTATATAGGAAGGGATCGGGTAGAAAGAAGTGTATGTGGTAGTATGTTTGTGATTACATAATTCCAAATTCCCTACGCCGTGCCTGCCTGACTGTGTTGGATGGTTGCACCTTCCCTTTTTTTCATCTGCGTTTCCAAGCTTGAAGATAGAAAGAGGAAGAGGGCAGGTGCAAAGACAGGTAGGTAGGTGCTTCTTACCTTCCCATGATGTTTGGTCCCAGCTCGACATGTGTAGGTGGGTAAAAGTGGGACCACACACCATACTATCCATGTACAATACTACTAAGGCCCGCTGACTAAGTGTGCTTTTATGCGCCACACAGTCTCACCACGTGACATGACACAGTGCATCTTCGCCCCAGCCACGTGATTTATACCTCCTCGTTACAGTGTGAAGTCGGGTATTTCCCCCCCTTGACCGCCCGACTCGGGCCAAGCTCGACTAGACAAAGCAAACAGGCCATAAACCTCCGCTTAGCTTAGACAGACCGAGCGACCGACCGAGCGACCGACCGACAGACAGACGCGTTCTGCCGCAGCCGGAGCTTCTCCGACAATCACCCATTCGACCCATTCGTGAGAGTCAACGGAACGGACCCCCGAGGGCGCCATCGTCGGCCCGGGGTTTTTTATTTCCCTTCTCGAGATGTCATCGTCTCTGGCCGACCAAGACCAGCAACCGCCGCCGCAGCAGGATCAGCACGACCACGATCACGACCACGGCCACGACCACCATCACCATCACGACCACCTCCCCGTCTCCGGCTCCGTCTCGCCCACTGCATCCCAGCAAGCCACTGCTCACGCCTACGCCAGCAATGGCCTCCAGGTCCTCCAGGCCGCATCCGATGCAGCCGCCGCCGCCGCCATCCAGAATGTCCAGCATCATCTAACCGCCGCCGCCGCTGCCGCCGCCGTCGCCGTAGCCGATGAGCAGCAGCAGCAGCA
>MU846108.1:70341-107310 GCA_030867225.1 Colletotrichum caudatum
GAAAGACCAGGGATGGACGAAGGAGAAGCGGACGAAGGCGACAAGGCACTTGCGGTGGGAGTCTGGATAACCACAGTAGCCAGTCCGTCAATACCCGTAGAGGAACCGACGAGTGTTTGAACAACCGATCCGTCGTATCCGCTGGTCACGGTTGTGTAAGAAATACCAGACAGGACCGTCGCGGTGGGAGTCTGGACGACCACGGTAACGAGTCCGTCGGCTCCGGCAACCGAACCCGTTGAAGTGGCGGTGATGGATCCGTCATATCCGGAGGTGAAAGTGACGAACAGCCCAGGGCTGCTCGTGGCGGCTGGCGAGGAGACGGCGGTCGGCGACAGGACGAGGACGGTGACCAAGCCATCGGCACCCGTGAGGGTTCCCGTCGCTGTTGAGACGACTGACCCGGGGTAGCCGCTGGTCAGAGTTGTGTACTGGGCTGCCAAAGCGCTCGCGGCGCTCGGTACTTGGACGAGAACCGTTTGGACCGGGGACCCGTTGACGGTGCCGAGTGGCAGACTCGTGGTCTGAGTGACGGACCCGGGGTAGCTGCTGGTGACGGTAGTGAACAAGACGCCGTCCGCGACGGATGAGGTCGGGACTTGTATAAGGACTGTCTGCACCGGGGATCCGCCAACGGTCGCCAGCGGGAGGCTCGAGGTGAGGGTGGCGGAACCGTCGTAGCCGCTCGTGACGGTCGTGTACAAGATGCCGCTGGCCAGGGTTGAGCCGGGCACCTGCACGATGACGGTGCCAGCGTCTCCGCTGTTGGCCGGCGGAATCGTGGTCGTCGCGGGACCAAGGCCGGTGAAGCCACTGCTCGTGACCGTGACGTACGAGGCGGGCTGTATGCCGATCGAGCTCGAGGGGACTTGCACAATGACGGTTCCCACATCCCCGGGAGAGCCAGGGGCGACGGTCGTGGTCTGGGGGATCAGCCCGGCGAAGGTACTGGTGACGGTGATGTAAGAGACGCCCGAAGAGGCGGTGAGGGGAACCTGGATAAGAACCGTGCCGGTGCTGTCCCCGGCCGCGGGGTTGAGCGTGGTCGTCGCAGGGACGGAACCAGAGTAGAAGCTGACGACGGTAGTGTAGGCGATGCCGACGCTGTTCGTCGGGCTCGACGTGGCCGAGGCATTAGGAACCTGTACAAGGACGGTGCCGATGCTTGCGATATCGCTAGGGTCAGGCAGAAGTGTTGTTGTCTGGGTAACAGAGCCAGCGTATCCGCTTGTGACAGTCGTGAAGATGCCGCCGGCATTCAAACCAGCACTCGAACTTGACGCGACACCGGTGGGCAGCAGCTGTGAAGATGCCGTGGCAGACGGCTGGAAGAAAATGACCGTTCCAACAGTGTCAGCGCCCGAGGGCGCGGCTGTCGAGATGGAAAGCGTCGCGCCAGGGTAGGTACTGGTGACAGTGGTGTACGACGAGACCCCCGGGATAGAGACGCTCGAAGCCGGTACGAGCACGACGACCGTTCCGACGGTGTCGGTGCCGGAGGGTGCTTGAGTCGACGTCGCCAGCAGAGACCCGGCGTAGGCGCTGATGACGGTCGTGTACGAGACCGTGACACTGGGCGCCGCGGAACCCGTTGGCTGCAGAATGACGACGGTGCCGACGGTGTCGGAGCCCGCTGGCGGGATCGTGGATGTGGCAACGACCGGGCCACCATATCCGCTGGTGACAGTCGTGAACAGGCCGCCGGCATCGGATGCCGCGGTGGACTGGATGGGTTGCAGCACGACCACGGTGCCCGTCTGCCCGGGGACAGACGGCAGGATGGTGGAGGTCAAGGCCGCCGAGCCGGTGTACGGGCTGGTGACAGTGGTGAAGGGGATGTTCGCCGAAGAGATGGGCTGGAGGAGGACGACGGTGCCAACGCTATCGCTCCCGGTCGGGAAGACGGTGGTCGCTGATGGTATCACACCCGTGTACGCGCTGGTAACGGTCACGAAGCTGACAGAGGCCGTGTTCGTGGGCACGTAGACGATGACGGCGCCAATCGAATCGGTGCCGGTGGGCAGAATGGTCGACGTCGACGTCGTCGAGCCAGTGTATCCGCTGGTGGCGGTGATGAACAAACCAGAAAGAGCACTGGCGGCGGCGGCGGCGGCAGACGAGGGCTGGAGAATGATGACGGTTCCGAGGGCGTCAGTTCCAGTAGGCAGAACGGTGGTCGTCGAAGGAAGCAGACCGCTGTAAGTGGCCGTGATGGTGGCGAACGAGATGCCTCCGGAAGCCGTGCCGGCCGCGGAGCTGGACGGGACCAGGACGACAACGGCGGATGCTCCCGAGGGCCCGACGGGGAGGGTCGTGGTCAAGGTGACTGAGCCGCCGTATGTGCTGGTGAGGACGTTGGGAAGCGCCGCTGTCGGTGATGCTGCCGCATCCGTGAGGCTTGGAACAAACACCACGGTCTGTCCCTCACCTGGGGAACCAGTGGGGATAACGGAGGTGAGCGTGACAGAGCCTCCGTATGTGCTGGTCAAGACATTTGATAGCGCCGCTGACGGCGATACCACCGACCCGGTCGGGCTCGGTACGAAAACAACCGTCTGCCCGGGCTCTCCGAGGGAACCGGTGGGAATGACAGAGGTAAACGTGACAGATCCTCCGTATGTGCTGGTCAGGACATTCTGTAAAGCCGAAGCAGCAGAAGGGCTCGGAACGTAGATGACGGTTGCGCCAGGCTCGCCCAGGGGTCCTGTCGGCAAGACAGAGGTGGACGTGACGGAGCCGCCGTAGAAGCTCGTGAGCAAACCGCCCAAGTTGGTGCCGCCCAAGTTGGTGGCCGCGGGACTCGGTGCCACAGTGTTGGTCGGGATGTAGACGATCGTGGGTCCCGGTGCGCCGGCCGATCCTGAAGGCAAAGTGGAAGTGAACGTGACGGAGCCATCGTAGAAGCTCGTAAACAACCCACCAGCAGGCAAGTCGGTGATGGCCGAAGTCGGAACGGCCGTGCTGCTTGGGACGTAGATGACGGTTGCGCCAGGCTCGCCCAGGGGTCCTGTCGGCAAGACAGAGGTGGACGTAACGGAGCCGCCGTAGAAGCTCGTAAGCAAACCGCCCAAGTTGGTAGCTGCAGGAGTCGGTGCCGCAGTGTTGGTCGGGATATAGACGATCGTAGGTCCCGGTGCGCCAGCCGATCCTGAAGGCAAAGTAGAAGTGAACGTGACGGAGCCATCGTAGAAGCTCGTAAACAACCCACCAGCAGGCAAGTCGGTGATAGCCGAAGTCGGAGCGGCCGCCGTGCTGCTGGGGACGTAGATGACGGTGAAACCGGGCTCGCCAGAGGGGCCGCTGGGAGCAACGGACGTCGACGTGACGGAGCCGCCGTACGTGCTCGTATAGACGCCGGCAGGCAACGCCGAAGCGATTCCGGAGGTGGTCACGCCGGTGGCTGCGCCGCCGGTAGAGCTTGGGAGCAGAACAACGACAGTTGTCTGGTCGTTGACGTTGACCGGGGCCAGTGTGCTCGTCAACGGGACCAGGCCCGAGTACGTAGACACCAGCGTCGTGAGCTGGTTGTTTCCGGTAGGGGCCGGAGAAGCGCCGCTAGGAACGTACACCACGACAGTGGCGGGGTCACCAGGGCTTCCCGGCGACGTGATGCCTGTCGAGGTGACGGATCCGCCGTAGGTCGACGTGACGGTGACAAGGGTGGCGCTTGGGGTAATGATGGGAGACGCCAACACGTTGCTCGGAACGAAGACCACCACAGTGCCGGTCGGGTCGTTGCCGGAGGGCAGCAGAGTCTGGAACGACGTAACGGAACCCCCGTAGTTGGTGGTGAGGGTCGCGAAAGGCGCAGACGGGGCGCTGGCCGGGTTTGTAACGGACGAAGCGCCGCCAGCGTTGGCGGAGCTGCTCGGAACCAAGACAACGAGGGTGCCCTGGGTGGCTCCCGGGGGCAGAATGGTTGAAGTCGAGATGATAGAGCCGTCGTAGGTGCTAATGAGCGTTGCAAAGCCGACACTTGCTGCCGAGGTCACGGCGGCTGATGAAATGCCGGACGCAGGACCCTGGGATGGAATGCCTGTCTGGGTTGGAACCTCGACGACGACAAGACCGAGAGCCTCGGTGCCACTCTGGGGCAGCGTAGTCGTACGAGTAACGGCGCCAGAATACGGCGATGTGACTGTAATGTAGCCAGTAATGGACGGCGCCGCGGCGGCAGAATCGGTGGGAGTCTGGATGAAAACAAGGCCAATGCTGTTGGTGCCTGTTGGCAGAACGGTCGTGGTCTGCGTTCCGACGCCCCCGTAGCCGGTAGTGACGGTGATGAAGGACGGAACAGGGGCTGTTGGGGCACCTGCAGACGTAGGGAGGCCGGACTGAGGAGTCTGGACAATGACGGCACCCACGCTGCTCGTTCCCGAGGGGAAGATGGTGGCGGTAGTCGGCACCGAGCCCGTGTAGCCCACGGTAGTGGTGATGAAGGCCAGATCAGACGTAGGCAACGGCGTCTGTACGAGGATCGTCGTGGGATCTCCGCTGACTGCGGGTTGCAAAGTCGTCGTCGCCAATCCAGAGCCGAAGAAGCCCGTAGTACGGGTGACGACCGAGGCCGGGGCGACGATGAGGGAGGGCTCTTGGACGATGACCGTCGCCACACCATTTGTATCGGAGCTGGCAGGCGGGAGAGTGAAGGTGGAGCTCACCAATCCGGGGATGGTGTTGGTGACGAACGAGGTTGCCGAGACAATGTTGCTCTGGCCAGAGGGGAAAGGCGTCTGGATAAGAACCGTACCCGTGGGGTTTCCGCTGCTCGGCGGGATGGTCACAGTGTTGGTGACGGAGCCAATGTAGCCCACCGTCGAGGTGACGTACTCGACAGAGGAAGACGTCGCCGGGATCACATTGGACGCGATAGGTGTAAGAACAACCAGGGTTGTCGGATCACCGGCCGCCGAGGGCGTCAGGGTAAGTGTAGATGTCGCAGAACCGGCGTAGCCACTCGTCAAGATGACCTGGTTGGGCAAAGCGCTAGACGCGCCAGATCCCGCCGTCGGCGTCTGGATAAGCACGTCACCAGCGGTCTGCAAGCCAGTTGGTACCAGCGTAGTCGTACGCGTGATGCTTCCATCATAGCCCTCTGTGCGGATGAGAGCGGGAGCAGCGCCGGCGGCAGAACCAGTCGGGGTCTGGATCAGTACGGTACCCACACTCTCGGTGCCCGTAGGGAAGATGGTAGTCGTCGTAGGCACCGAGCCCGAGTATCCGGTGGTGACGATGGTAAAGCCAAAGGAGAATTGAGACTGAGACTGAGTAATGGCGGGTAGCTGAACAATCACGCTTCCCGGGTTTGTTCCTGATGGAGGAATCGTAACCGTGGCGGGAACAGAGTTGGTCCCAGTGACGGTGGTAAGAACAAAACCGCTTGGGATTTGGACTTGCGGCTGGCCGGTGGTCGGCTGCTGGACAATGACGCTGCCCGGGTTGGTTCCAGACGGCGGGATCGTGACTGTAGCAGGGACAGAGCCGGTTCCAGTAACTGTAGTTAAGACAAACCCAGTAGGAACTTGCAACTGGCTTTCAAGAGGTTGTTGAACAATGATGCTACCCGGGTTGGTTCCAGACGGCGGGATTGTGACTGTGGTCGGAACAGAACCGGTGGTAACTGTAGTCAAGACAAACCCAGTAGGAACTTGCAACTGGCTTTCAAGAGGTTGTTGAACAATGATGCTACCCGGGTTGGTTCCAGACGGCGGGATTGTGACTGTGGTCGGAACAGAACCGGTGGTAACTGTTGTCAAAACGAAGCCAGTAGGAACTTGGACTTGCGGCTGGCCAGTGGTTGGCTGCTGGACAATGACGCTGCCTGGGTTGGTTCCTGAGGGAGGAATCGTAACTGTAGCAGGAACAGAACCAGTGGTAACTGTCGTGAGAACGAAGCCAGTAGGAACTTGGACTTGCGGCTGGCCGGTGGCTGGCTGCTGAACAATAACGCTTCCCGGGTTGGTTCCAGAGGGAGGAATCGTGACTGTAGCAGGGACAGAACCGGTGGTAACTGTCGTGAGAACGAAGCCAGTAGGAACTTGGACTTGCGGCTGACCGGTGGCTGGCTGCTGAACAATAACGCTTCCCGGGTTGGTGCCAGACGGAGGAACAGTCACCGTGGTTGGTACGGACCCGGTGCCGACGGCCGTCGTGAGGACAAAGCCGCTCGGGACGCTGGGAGCATCCGTGACAGCCGGTCCTGTCGCCGTCGGGGTCTGGATCACGACGATGCCGGCAGAGTTGGTACCGGTGGGCGGGATTGTAGTAGTCGCCGCCACGGGGCCTCCGGTGGTGATTGTGACATAGATGTTGGGCGCCGCGCCAGTGCCAATAGCAGATGTCGGCTGGACTGCGCCTCCGGGGATGATGGGCGTCTGGATGACGACGGTACCAACAGTGTCGGTTCCGGTCGGCTGGAGGGTGAATGTGGTCGGCGCAGACCCAATGAAGCCCTGTTGGATCGTGGTGAAGACGCTTACCGAAGTCGAGGGCAATGCCGTGGGGTTCGGGAAAGGGGTCTGGACGACCACGATGCTGCTGCTACCTACGGAGGGTTTTACGGTGACGGTGACGCTGAGAGGAACTGTTCCAGTGACGCCGACGGTAGTAGTCTGGGGGATGATGTTGGCCGGGGCCACCGTCGGGGTCTGGATCAGCACGATGCCGAGAGAGTTGGTTCCCGACGGCGGCAGAGTCGTCGTCGTTGGGACGGCGCCGGAGTAGCCCTGTACGATGGTTGTGAACTGAGCAGGGTCCGTAGGGCCAGCCACGCCGGTCGTAGGTGTCTGGATGACCACGATGCCCACAGAGTTGGTGCCGGTGGGTAAGAAAGTCTGGGTGGCCAGCACTGAGCCTCCTTGGGTTACGGTGATAAGGGAGAAGGCCGAGCCCGGTCCGGAGCCAATGGTGGTGCCCGGGACACCGATGGTGAAGGGTGGGATGCTGATGATGGGAAGAGGACCGCCAGGTGCGTTGCTGTTTGCACCGGGGTCGTTGGGATTGGCCCCGGCGCCGGCGCCGCCTGCTGATGGCAAAGGCGTGAAGAGGGAAGAGGGGACCTGTACGAGAACCGTTCCTACAGTGTTAGTACCAGTGGGCAGCAGGGTGTTAGTTAGTACAGAGGGCCCGGAGAAGGGGTTCGTGACGGTCGTGAATGATACTCCGGAGGGGACAGTGGGCTGAGGGTTAGCTGCTGGGTTAGTGGGGGTAAGGATCACGACAGTGCCAGGGCTATTGCTGTTGGCTGGCGGAACGGTAAAGGTGGTCGGCGCCGGGCCGCCGAAGCCGGACTGGATCGTTGTGAAAGCACCGGGGTTCGGCTGCGTGCCGCCACTGCCACCACCACTCTGTTGCGGGACGACGGGGCCAGGGACCTGGCTCTGTCCCTGAACTTGGGTTTGTCCCGAAGTTTGAGTTTGTCCAGGAGCCGGCGTCTGTCCCTGGGTCTGTCCAGGAACCTGACTTTGTCCCGGAACCTGACTCTGTCCAACCGGAGCTTGTCCCGGAGTCTGACTTTGTCCTGCAGCCGGATTCTGTCCCGGAACCGAGGTCTGTCCAGGAGCTTGGCTTTGTCCGGCCGGAGCTTGTCCCGGGGTCTGAACTTGTCCCGGGGTCTGAACTTGTCCCGGGGTCTGAACTTGTCCCGGGGTCTGAACCTGTCCCGGAACCTGGCTTTGTCCCGGAACTTGAATCTGTCCAGCCGGAGTCTGTCCCGGGGTCTGAACCTGTCCCGGAACCTGGCTTTGTCCCGGAGTTTGAATTTGTCCAGGAGCAGGAGGAGAAGCACCGGCCGGCTGAGTCGCCAGAGGGCTGTTGAGCACCACGACGGTACCCACCGTGTTCGTTCCCGCAGGAGGTATGGTCAGAGTCACGGGTGACGTGCCGTCAAAAGACCCAGTGATGGTGGTAAACGAAGCGGGCAAAACGCCCTGGGGAGCGTTCGTCGCGGCCGAACCGGCGGGGCTCGGCGTCAACACCAACACGGCAGGGGCGCCGTTCGTGGGCTGGAGTGTCACCGTCGTCGCTTGTGGCCCCGGGAAACCAGCTGTAATGGTGTTTGCCGGCTGAGGAGCGGCAGTTCCAGCAGGTCCAGCAGCGCCGGGAGCGCCGGGAGCGCCGGGAGCGCCAGCGGGTCCAGCAGAGCCAGCAGGTCCGGTGGCAGCAGGGCCGGCACCAGCAAGTTGATTTGTTGGAGTCAAGACCAAGATGGCCGGGGCGTTAGCAACGCCGTTCCCAGTCTGGATGGTCACCGTCGTTGCCTGTGATCCCGGGAAACCGGCCGTGATGGTGTTTGCGGGCTGAAGAATGCTAGGATCGCCAGCGGCACCGGGAGAACCGGGAGATCCGGCGCCAGCGGAGCCAACAGGTCCCGGCGTTAATACCAAGACCGCAGGGACAACGGAGCCACCGCTATTCGTGACTTGAATAGGCACTGTTGTAGCTTGGGATCCTGGGAAGTTGGCCGTAATGGTGCTAACTGGCTGGAGAGCTCCGGCAGCACCAGGGGCACCAGCGGCACCAGGGGCACCGGCAGCACCAGGGGCACCAGGAGCACCAGCAGCACCAGGGGCACCAGCGGCACCAGCGGCGCCGGGAGCGCCAGGGGCACCGGTACCCACGGGGGCGACGGGGTTTGGCGTCAACACCAAGATCGCTGGTGAGGCAGAGCCACTGCCGTTGGGGAGCTGGACGGTCACTGTTGTTACTTGCGATCCCGGGAAACCGGCCGTGACGGTGTTGAGAAGCCGAGGAGCGGCAGCACCGGGAGCGCCAGGAGCACCAGGGGCTCCGGGGGCTCCGGGGGCTCCGGAAACACCAGAGGCGCCGGGAGCACCAGCAGCGCCGGGGGCCCCAATAGCACCAGGAGCACCTGCAGAACCAGCAGAACCAGCAGCGCCAGGGGCACCAGGAGCACCAGCGCCTGCAGAACCAACGGGGCTTGGCGTTAGCACCAAAACCGCAGGGGAGACGGAAGCGCCGTTCGGGAGCTGGACGGTCGCTGTTGTGGCTTGCGATCCCGGGAATCCAGCTGTGATGGTGTCGAGAAGCCGAGGAGCGGCAGCACCAGCACCTGGAGCACCGGAGGCTCCGGAAGCACCAGAGGCGCCGGGAGCACCAGTAGCGCCGGGGGCCCCAATAGCACCAGGAGCACCAGCAGCGCCAGCAGAACCAGCAGCGCCGGGGGCCCCAGGAGCACCGGGGGCTCCGGGCGCACCAGAGACGCCGGGAGCACCAGCAGCGCCAGCAGAACCAGCAGCGCCGGGAGCCCTAAGAGCACCAGAGGCACCGGGAGAGCCGGCGCCAGCAGGGCTAGTGGGAGCAGCACCAACTGGGGTTGGCGTCAGCACCAAGATGGCAGGGGCAATAGGGGCGCCGCTTGCGGGCTGGATGGTTGCTGTTGTTACTTGCGATCCTGGGAAACCGGCCGTGATGGTGTTGGTGGGCCGAGGAGCAGCGGGTCCGGCAGAACCTGCAGAACCAACGGGGCCTGGCGTCAACACCAAGACCGCAGGGGAGACTGAACCACTGTTTGGGACCTGTATGGTCGCTGTTGTGGCCTGAGATCCTGGGAATACAGCTGTGATAGTATTGAGAAGCTGAGGAGCGGCAGGTCCAGCAGCACCGGGAGCACCAGGGGCACCAGCAGCACCAGGAGCACCGGCAGCACCAGGGGCACCGGCAACACCAGGGGCACCGGCAGCA
Organism: Colletotrichum caudatum; assembly: GCA_030867225.1. NCBI lineage: Eukaryota > Fungi > Ascomycota > Sordariomycetes > Glomerellales > Glomerellaceae > Colletotrichum > Colletotrichum caudatum. Next base: position 80,044 of record MU846108.1, read on the forward strand.
CCAGGGGCACCAGGAGCACCAGCAGCGCCAGGAGAACCGGCCGCAGCGGGGCTGGCGCCAGCAGGTCGGTTCGTCGGAGTCAACACCAGGACCTGGCTAGCTAACCGGGCCCCGGATGGCGGCAAAGTGACTGTGGTGGGAACGGACCCGGAATAGCCACTGGTGAGACGTAAAAGGGCCGGGTTGATGCCCGCTGGGCCCGGTACCGCCGGGCTGGCTGCGGGGTTCCCGCCATTGAACGTGGCGGCCGGCGATCCAGCATTGTTGCCACCAGCCGTGGGTGCTACAATGTTGCCCAAGGGGGTGTAGACCAAGTACGTCCCGGGGCCGCTCTGGTCCGTAGGCAAGATGGTGATTGTGCTCGGGGCCGAGCCGGAAACGCCGCCCTTGGTGAGGGTCACGTAGGCGCTGGGAGCGGACAAGGCTTGCGGGATGATCCTGGGTTCTTGGTCAGCATGCGGGCTTCCTCGGCGCGGCGGGCCGCCTGTGGATGGCTTACCTGGTTACGCGGGAAGTCAAGGTTCCCAGCTTGTCAATCTCTGTGACCAGGGTGACGGGCGCGTTGGTGATTGTGAGGGTGAGGCCAGTGTCGAGCACCAAGGTGGTGTTGATGGGAAGATAGGCGCTGATGTAGATGGGCTGCCTCACAATCAGCTGCACCGGCTGCACTTCGACGGACGTGATGCCGGCAGGGCAGGAGGGGTTGTCGGGGAACTGAGGCAGCGCGGCTGCGAGCCAGGACTGGCCGGCGGCGGCCAGCAGGCTCAACGCCGAGACGGGCCTCATGATGATGAAGCGCGGCTGCGTGATGCTGGCACGATGGTCTCAGGGCGGTCCAAGACACACCAGGTCTGGAAAGCCGGACGGCGGCAAAGAGGCTTTGCTCTCGGGTATACACGTATTTCTGTTGGCGTAATAGAAATAAATAAAAAAGATGATGCTGTTTGCCTTGTGTCCTTCTTGACGGGAAGAGGATGTGTAGTGGCTTGTGTGTGAGTGTGAGAAGCCGATGATCTGCTATTTCTCATGGGATGGCATCTCTGGGGACGTTCGCGAAGCACCACTGTTCAAGCAGCGGAGAACAAGGCGGGAGGAGGAAGACAAGAAAGGTGGTATAACGGAGTCTTGTCTTCAAGTATACGGAGGCGCCTTGGATCAGATACCTGCCAAGGCTCAAGGCGACCACGATTGTTGCGGCCTCTTTTTCGATTCAGAGACGAGACAGGGATTGTCCTGCTCTTGTTGCCGTGAGACTTTTGCGTGCCTGTAGATCGGAATGACTTTGTGGGTGTGGAATGTCTCTCCTATGCAGCTAGCTACTGGAGGAGGGTGAGAAGGAGGAGGAGGAGGAGGAGGATGAGGAGAAAGAGAAAAATCCGGCGGGCGCACGCCAAGTTGAATGACAACGAGGTCCTTTCCTGACGGATTTTCTGCGTTGAGATGGGTTCCCAGCTTCTTGGTACTTGGGAGGTGTGAAAGGGGGGAAGATATTAGAGCCAGAGGAGGCGAGTGAGTGAGTGAGTGAAAGAGAGGGAGATGGAGAGATACGGCCGTCCGTGGCAAAAGTGTATGACGGCCCGAGTCGTCGTCCATGCCACCCGAAGACGACAGAGCTCCCGATCCAGCAATCAGGGCAAAACGATGGCTGGCTGTTTCCATGGCTTCCCGCTTGATGGGTGGTTCTAGCCATGCTTCCTCGTTCCGGTGAGCAGCGGCGGTGTGTGTGTGTGTGTGTGTGTCACCAGGAAGAGAGATCTAACACGGTTTCGTCAACCAAGATCTCTGGTGTCGTTCCGGAAGCAGCAACGGGAGCGTTCCGGAAACATATGGGAAAAAAACAATAGATGAAGAGATTCACCAGCATTGACAATCCCATTGTCCTGGCCCGTCGAGGCTTAGCGGTCAACGAGGACGAGGCACGCAGCCCGCCGCCGCCGCCGCCGCCGCCGCCAACACCAAGGCAACTAACTCTGGCGGTGGTAGATGGCGCACCCCGTGGTCGCGGTGACAACAGCTGCCGCTGGCCTTCTCGGTCCTTGGCGGTGCCCAGCTCTGAGACGGAAAATTTGCTCCCGTGCTTCCCGGGGCAAATCACGCTCGCTAGCCTGATGACATGTCTTGGACCGGGGCTGCGTCCTGTTGTTACGGATGCGTTGCCGGGAAGGGCTCCTCAGTTCGAATACCTACTAGAGTGACGAGACTCAGCGCCGGTCGAGGTGGGAGCTGAGGTCAATCTTGCACAGAAACGTCGAGGGCCATCCCGCGAGGCGTCCGTGTTAGTCCTTGTACGATGGGCCGTTACTGGCTGACGCCTGTCAAGATTCATCTATCTGCTCGTTCCGCCTATCACAGCTCCAGGACTATTGTTCGGCTTCGACTCCGCGGCCGGAAACGGAGGGGCAAGCAGGAGGCCAAGCCAGTGGTGGTCCGCGATGTCGAGGGCCTCGCGCCGAGCTGCCAAATCTGGGGCTAGAAGCTTAGCTTCACACGAACAGACCAACGAAGGGAACGATGGACCGTCTTTATGACAACAACTGTTTACTAATTAGCGCGCATAGTCTCCGGGAGGGTCGCTGATTAGTCTGCCAGACCAAGACATGATTACACACCCACTCACTCACTCACACACACACACCTATGGAGTCCAGACAGTCCAGGACTAGCTCCCCGAGCCCATTGAGGCTATCCCCTCTGAACTCTAGGCCAGCGTCTTGCCGAGAAAAAGCTGTTCGGATCCGGTTGACTACGATGACATACAGGGTCCAGGGCGGCTGAGGCGACCCTGCCCGGCCGCCATTGCCATGTCTCTAACCGCACCCGGAATACAAGAGCTCCGGGAGAAGCTGCACATTGGGAGGCCTTCGGCTGGGCGCGATCAAGCCCGCATCGTCACAAAGCTTTGATCGGTTCGCTTCCGGTCTTTCCCCCACTCGGTCTAACCCCCTCGTCACCGTTCGAGCCTGGCCCCGGTGGCCTTTGTGGCTTCCGTCCGCTACGGCAGAGATCTCCGCGGGGCACCCGTTTGTGAACAATGGAGTCGACGCCCTTCCTCACACTATTGGCGACATGACGATGTCCGGAGATGGACGTCGTCGAGCTCGACTCGGGTCTTCGTCGGTCGACTACCGCCAAGGGGAGAAAGAGGGCTTATGACGATACCGGCCCGAGTCTGCGTCGAGAATGTCCTGATATACGGGTTTGCCCGCATTCCATCTCCAACTCAATCCCTTGCTTCTCTAGCTGCATCTGAGCAACACAATCCAACCCCCCCTCCCCTTGCCTCGCCCAAAAATGCTTCCCTACATATTTGCATTCGCTGCTGCTGTCTCCGGCGCAAGGGTCGAGCAGAGACAAGACAGCTGTTCCTCCACCGTCACGCTAGATACCCTGTCGGTCACCACGGTAGAACCGATCTCGATCTACTTCTTGCCAGGCCGAGCCGTCCCCACGGGAACCAACAACAACAACAACAACAACGACCAAGACCCCTTCGTCATCGTCTTCCAGACCGTATACTCCACCTTCTGCCCCAACTGCCCGGGGGGTGGCTTGCAGCCAAAGACATACACCGTCACGCAGACCTGCACCGGCCCCATCGCCGCGTGCCGGCCGTCCGGGACCGTGCTGCCCGCGGGCTTCAAGACGACGCAGGTCACCTGCAGCAACTGCCCGACCCCATCCAGCGCGGTCCTGACCGTCCCCGACGTGCCCGACGTCGTCGTCACCCGGACGGTCCTTGAGACCGTCACCGAAGCCGGCCTGGTAGCCACCCGCACCGTCGTCCAGACTTACACGACCGCGTCCCCCGCGTCGGCGGACGCCTTGTCCGCCATCAGCTACACCGGCCGCGTCGGGACCTTTGACGCGGGCCTCTTCGCCGAGCCCGGGGCCGCGACCGCGACCGCGACCGCCACGGTCGTCGTGACGGAGGAGAGAACCGCCACCGCGACCGCTACCATGACCAGGGACGCCGAAGGGAGGTTCAGGCCGGTCGGCCTCAGCAGCGGGGCGGGACGGTTGGTCTCCGCGGACAAGACGTTGGTGTACGGCGTGAGCGGCCTTGTTCTCTTGCTGCTCGCTTCCTCATAACCGTCATAGGGGGGTGCTTGGACTCCGGGTGAGGCTTCAAAATTGTACAGACGACCGGATGGAAAACTCGCTAGCGTGCGCGGTGGTTTCGGGTGTGTTATTATGGTGGTTGTCCCTTGGTCGCTGTCGTATAGACAGGCATGTTTTCCCCAACAGGTGGCCTTTTCAGGCTCAGCTCACTTTTTTTTCCCTTTTTTTTTTTCTTCCTTTTTTCCCTTTTTTCCACATGTTGTGCATTAGCCCCTACGTTCCAGTCTATAAGAACGTCCAGCGGCGGTATTATACACGAGGGTCTCGGAGGAAATAATATCTTGACACTGGTTAGACTGATCTCTACCTATCAAAACTACGGTTAACCCGCTTCGTCTGAGATTCTTAATCGACTGGTGTTGTTTGCGCGCTCGTTGTTCCCACACAAGCATTGCCATTTCTCCGGCTCTGTCACATCTCATCTCCCGTGCAACCCAGGCGTGCAGGCGTGACTGTCTGCTGAATGTAGCTGGTATATAATAGTCAAGACCCTTATTATGAATTCTTTCCTACTGATGGCTGCCTACCACAAACCGCTCGAGAAGACGGCACTGGTGTCTGGAGGTCCCCGGAACAACCACGTTGTAGGCTTCAGGGGGAGGCAGGGGACCCCGGCGTCTCATTGGAGATGTCCAGGACTACTACACAAGTAGGCGCATGCATGCATACTCTCTGGGGGCCGGATGATGTCGTCCAGCATGTCCATGCCCTTGAAGTGAGACACGGTGCTTCGTCCAAGGTACGAACGCGTGTCAAGATCCAAAATCTGTGGATACGGTGACATGCCATGGCACGAGACGAAAGATGAAATGTTACCTCACCACGGGGTCCGCAAACACGATACATACACTACTTTCTTTATCACTCAATACCATCGCCGCACATTCATGTCGACGTCGGGCTGCGCTAAGCAAGGTGATGATTGACGAGTCCGTCGTATCTAATTCTTCCGTCTATTCACCCGTGGAGAGCGTCTGTCTAAGTGGTATTGTCTACACTCATAACGAATTCCCTGCAAGTTTCCCCGTGTCTCTGGTCATCTCATGGGCTAATACGCCTTACACTAGTCCCTCTGTCACCCCCCCCTTGTCTCTCTTCCTGGTCCGAACGCGGGACCGATGATGGAAGGTTGGGTCGTCAGACAAGCCACAAATGTCATTCTGGCCTGTGGTCCCTCGTTCCGAGAAGGACAAAGCAGAGAATGCCGGATGTATGCCCGCCCATTGCGGCTAGCACCCGAGAAAGATCTGTAATGTTAATCACCTCCCCGTTGCGTACCCGCGGAGGCGATTTGCGTCGCCGCCACCGCTGATGTAACTTATCGGCTCAAAATGTTGCCGCCGGTGGGCAGAATAGGCGGGCGGCGCGCCACCCACCCCTCGACGTTGATGCAGGAAGGATACGCCTACAGTGGTGTGTGTGTATGTGTGTGTATGTGTGAGTGACTCTCTTCGCCGATGGCTTCGCGGCTTGTCGCCCAGCCAGCTACTTTCTTCTTTGATGGATCATGACGTCGTTGTATGGGAAGTCGTAATGTAGTGTAATGTAATGTATTGTGCGGGAACTCATGCAGATGATGCCGATGCCACCGCCCGAAGCACCTGCTTCAGCCACCACACGTGGATGCGGATGTCGTCGGTAAGCTCCGGGTGGAAGCTCGTGGCGAAGATGTTGTTCTGCCTCACGGCCACGACGTCGCCGACCGAGTCGTCGGCCGTGCTCTGGCTGACGCCCTCGGCGGCCCTCGTCTTGCGCCCGGGGAGAACTGCCAGCACCTCGACCGACGACGACGACGACGACGGCGTCGCGGCCTCGGTCGAGAGGATCTCCTCGACAATCGGGGCGCGGATGAAGACGCCGGGGTAGGGCGCGGGCGCGGGCGCCGTCCCCGCGCCCCCGTCACCCTGCGACAGGAACGGCAGTTCGAGGTCGGCGACGAAGCTCTCGATCTGCCTGCCAAAGTGGTTGCGGTGGACACGCACGCCGAGGCCTCCGATGAGCTCTTGGCCGCCCTTCTTGGTGGCGTTGGCTTCATCGGCGAGCAGGATCGCGCCTGCGCATGTGCCCCATACCGGCTTGCGTTTGACTCTGGAGCGGCAGAAAAACAACGGATTAGATGGTTTGTCTCTCGTACATTAATCAGACGCAAGTCGTCGAGTCGGAAACAGGTGGTTTGCCGTTGCTGGGGGAACATTCGACTGGAATGCCCCCCCCCCCCATTCCTCTGTTTCTTCTTCTTTGTCTTTCTTTGCAAATGACATTATGGATGAGACAGAATAAGAAGAAAAAGAAAAAAAAAAAAGATCCGACGGGGTCCCTACTCACTTGACGAATTCCCTCAGGGGTTCCATCAGCCCGGACTGCGTAGCGACAAACGAGATGGTGGTGCTCTCTCCGCCCGGGATGATGAGGGCGTCACAGCGGCGGAGCTCTGCCTCGGTGCGGACCTCGATGGCCGCCGCGATCTCGGCCTTCGGGCTCGGCGTCGTCGTCGTCGCGAGCCAGGCGGCGGCCTTCCTCGTGAGCTGGACGTGCTCCTGGAAGCCGCCTTGGAGCGCCAACACGCCGACGGTGACGGTCGACATGGTGTCGAGAGAGTGAGTGAGTGAGTGCTTGCCGACGGATGTTGTTCAAGATTTTGACGCGCAGAGTTCTTCTTTGGGGGGAGGCACCACGAGGGAAATAGTCGTTGAAAAATTGCGCCTCTTTTACGGTTGAGTCATTCAAACGCCGCGGGACACTTTAACAAGGTTTCTGGACTGCCTGGACAGGGCGTGGGATGGACAAGCCTTGGCGATGGAGGTTCGTGGTAGACCCTTGCTCGTCGATCCGGTGGCACGTAGTAGTACCTACGGATACATACACAGACAGTACTACCTAGATATGTTGTTGGTCGGCGTGTCGACGAGGGGCGGCGGAGCAACGCGCGCGACTCGGAAAGGCTGCCGGCGGAGAGACGCAGAAAGTCATAGAAAAGGGCGCGAGACCAGTCGATCGAGACTGACATGCCGCAGGTCAAAGATCAGACCGTGGCTAGTTTACCTAGGTAGTAGTAGTAGTGGTAATAGGAATGTGAGATGGGCGACAGAGCGGTTGCCATCGGATGAGAAGCCGAGCAGGCATATTGGACGTTCCGCCGTCTTTCGGAGTTGACCTGTCGGGCCATCCATGCATACACACGCATACACAACATGCTCATTCACGCCTCCCTCATCCACTTTCCCCTCTCAGCAGTACATAGTTGGATAATCCACCTGCGGCTTGTGCTCTGGTACGATGTACACGGCATGTGAGGGACGATACACACACACACACACACACAGAGCAGCGTACATCCTACATCCTACATCCTACATCGTAGGTACGCCATATGCCTAGTCATCTCGCCAGATACTCCGCCATGCACACACACTACTTACTCCGTAGACTAATCATGTACAAACACCGGTGCGGGGGTAGCCTAGCTGCTGATGGCTTGGCCTGGGACGACGGGACGGGACCTGACCATGTCTGGCCAGCTTCGATGACACTGCCATTCCGTCAAGGTTCGGAGTAACCGTATCTTGCCTTTCCGAGATCGGGACCTCGGACCGTCTGCTTCCCATCACCGTTCACCACCAGAACCAGTCAGATTTCCTCTGTCACAAGGCGGCACAGGCACGGGCACAGGCACAGCCCTTGGGGGCGGTCGACGCCGACTCAGATCCGTTCATGCAAGGTCACCCGTCCGCCGTCGGACGAGCTCTATTACGTAGACCGGCGGGCTGTTGACCGTCTCCAGGCTTGCTTGCTTACTTACTGTACTCACTGGTAGGTATTTCCGAGGAGGCCCTGTCCTGCGGTGAGAGAGAGAGGGCAAAGGGGTCGGTCTCCCCCACGCGCGGCCAGAGACGGGATGACTCGGTACGGCAAAAAAAAAAGTATAAAAATTTTCTCGTCCAATCTGTCGCTGTCGGCGGCATCATCATCATCATGGTCGAGTTGTCACAGACGTGGAAACCCTACTTATTAGTTGCCCACACCCACCCCCCCTTTTTCACGCGCGTGCTCCTCCTCCTCCTCCTCCTCTGCCCCGTATCCCGTCACAGAAACACATTCCCACCCCGGATTCCTCCGAATACAAGACGTATTACACATACACACACACACACACACACACAGTCTGTAGACCCATCAACGAAGCGGAGCCCGCTGTCCCGGAAAAAATCTCTTTTGCCCTATTCGAGGCCTGCCTTTCCCTCTGATTGATCGGTAAAAGAAAAAAAGATAACCCCTCCATCCTCACCCGTCCGTCTTATTTCCGGAACTCGACTCACACAACCCTTCTGTAACCGCATCATCATCATCATCATCATCATCATCACCGTTATCCTCATCGTCATCGTCATCGTCCTCATCATCGCCACAAACAGAAACATGACCTCCAACGACGCGACCCAGGCCAACGGCACCAACGGCGATGCCGCCAGGAACTCGTTCGCCGTCAAGGCCGGGCTCGCGCAGATGCTCAAGGGCGGCGTCATCATGGACGTGACGGACGCGGCGCAGGCCCGCATAGCCGAGGAGGCCGGCGCCTGCGCCGTCATGGCCCTCGAGCGCGTCCCCGCCGACATCCGCAAGGACGGCGGCGTCGCCCGCATGTCGGACCCGGCCGTCATCAAGGAGATCCAGAACGCCGTCACCATCCCCGTCATGGCCAAGGCCCGCATCGGCCACTTCGTCGAGTGCCAGATCCTCGAGGCCCTCGGCGTCGACTACATTGACGAGAGCGAGGTCCTCACCCCGGCCGACAAGGTCCACCACGTCGACAAGGCGCCCTTCCGGGCCCCCTTCGTCTGCGGCTGCCGGAACCTCGGCGAGGCCCTGCGCAGGGTCGCCGAGGGCGCCGCCATGATCCGCACAAAGGGCGAGGCCGGCACCGGCGACGTCGTCGAGGCCGTCACCCACGTCAAGACCGTCGCCGGCGACATCGCCCGCGCCAAGGCCGTCCTCCAGACCGAGGGCCTCACCGGCATCCGCGCCATGGCCCGCGAGATCGGCGTCGACCCGGCCCTCCTCCAGCAGACCGCCGAGCTCGGCCGCCTGCCCGTCGTCAACTTCGCCGCCGGCGGCGTCGCCACCCCGGCCGACGCCGCCCTCATGATGCAGCTCGGCTGCGACGGCGTCTTCGTCGGCAGCGGCATCTTCAAATCGGGCGACCCGGCGAAGCGCGCCAAGGCCATCGTGAGGGCCACGACCCACTACAAGGACGCCAAGGTGCTCGCCGAATGCAGCGAGGGTCTCGGCGAGGCCATGGTCGGCATCAACTGCGACAGCCTGAAGCCCGACGAGAAGCTGGCCACCCGCGGCTGGTAGGCCAGGCGGCGGCGGCGGCGGCGCAGGTGGGAGGAAGAAGAGGGGGAAGAAGAAGAAGAGGGAGGGGGGAGGGAGGAGACGTGAGCGTTATTTTGCGGCTTGGACCGAACGGGAGGCAACGCATACACGCGATGGCCGATGCCGTGCGGTGTATGCGTGTTGTATTTGGGCTGTTCACACGGATCATGACTCTACGACATGGAAAGGCATTATTATTATTTTATATCTCCTTTCAACACGAGGCATCATGGCCACCACATACATCTCAGCCAGCGACGCCGAGGGGATGGAGCAAGCGTCATTTTCAACAGGGCATATCGCGCAGATGGCCTTTTGCATAGAAGGGGGCAGAAAAAAGTAAATTTACCTTATTTGAGGTTGGACTTTGGCGCGCGTCGGTGTCGTCTCAGACGTGACTCGTGGCGAGGGGATGCCGAAATCTTACGAGGTGATGCGGTGCACACACACACACACACACGCCCACGCCGTGCCTGTCGACGCCACCTTCATGACTCCGTTAGTCTCTTCTCTGTTTATGGGGATGCGTCTATAGATTCTCGAGTCCCTTTGTTCTATGCCGGCCGGCCCCCCACGATGGGCGTCTGTCTGTCTGTACGATGGATGCCGCGTGTCTCCTGGAGTTGATAAGGGCAAGACTGGAACGCCGTCCTCGAAGATGGCGGCGGACATAGCTCAGTTGGGAGAGCGTCAGACTGAAGTGGGTTCCACAAACCCTGGAAACTTCATTCAATCTATCTGAAGGTCGTGTGTTCAATCCACACTGGCCGCAACTTCATCTTTTGCCTGTGAGTAAGTGGTGTAAGTAAGTAAGTAAGTAAGTAAGCTTACTTACTTGTTACATTAATTGCATTATGCCTCTCAATCCCAATCACTTCCGTCGTGTTTGGAAGTCTTTTTGCTGGAGATGCAAAGATGAATAAGTAAGCTGCTATAAAATATATATATATATATACTTACTGCTGCTGCTGGTCATTGAATGTTCTCTCCAATTTGATGTTTAAATCTCGGGTTTTATCATTATAATTATGATTATTATCATGATCATTAGTTATCATTATTAGCTCACCTCGATATTCTCACTTGGGACATGTGATGAATGGATTTATCCGGTTAGCCCTTCACAATTCGGTGCGCCATATTGACAATTAATGGTCAGTCACCCTTTAGAGTTCGGGTTTGGTGAGTGCAAGAGAACGGCATCAACAGTCACACTGGCCCCATCTAGCTATCTATCTATCTATCTATCTATCTATGCACGAGGCTCTTTCCTCTCCTCGGCAACTAGACATGGCCCATTTCCTGGCTGTGATGTGGCGTGATGATGAACGCCTCCAAAAGCACTCCGTACTCGTCGGTCTCGGACATGTCAAAGTTGGTTCGGATGCTCGTGAAAGCTGCCGAAGCTCTACTCGTTTTCCTCTAACAACATTCGGCCTAGCTAGCCAGCCCTTGGCTGATACCACCGCTCCTTTGGGTACACACACACACACACGAGATCGAGGGGAGCTGATCTTCTACCCGACACCGCGGTTCGCAATACGACGCCCCCTGACGCACTTGATCCTTTCGGCTTTTCAGATCTGCAGCACTAGCATCCGAGCTCGGCGGCCTGGGGAACCGGCTCGTGGCGCCGCGATTCATATCATGACGCGGTAAGAGCTGGCTGATCTTGTTTAGTTAGTTCCCGCAGCCATAAGAGCCACCCGGCGCAATCGACTTTCTATCGGAGCGGAGAAGAGTCCCGCAAGCGGGGGGTTCGGTGGCGCTTCGGGAGGGGGTGTCTCGAGAACGGAGGGGATGCTGATTTGATTTGATCTGAAGCCGGTGCCTCTAGTTCACCCAGAAGGATCCAGCCAGCCAGACAGACATAGAGTTACTAGCTTGGGTAATAATACTACAGCCGGCCATACAGGCGTCGGTTTGTCGGGGATTTGACAACCGCCGCCGGCCAGCAGAGCCATGATGAGCCCGACGACTGTATTTCCGATCCGTAAGGACCATCATGCTTGGTCTGAGCAGTGTTTAATGATACAAAATGTTACAGTGTCTGTCTTTGTTGTACACAGCGCCGGTGCGGCGGAACAGCCCCTCTTCCTACTTGCGCGCGCGCGCCGAGGCGCAACAACCGTACCAGCCAACTAGTACCTCGCCTTGCCCTTCTGCTCCCTGACGTCGCGACGGACGCGCCGCCCGTATCGCTCCACGCGGGACTTTACGTCCAGGTTGTAGCTCGGCATGGCGCCGATGGCCTTGGAGAAGATGCCCAGCTGGCCGCGGCGGAAGGAAGCCAGGGCCATCTCGATGGCGTCCACCAGGCGCAGTGTCTGCTCGTCGTACGACAGCCCCGCGAACTGCATCTCGTCGAGAACGTCGAGCACGGCCTGCGTGTCGCTGTGGCGGTACCAGAGGATCGAGGCCAGCTCGTTGTAGAATGGCGTTGAGACGCCGAGGACGTACGAGGCCAGGCCGAGTTCCTTGACACGCGGCAGGACGTTCAGGGTCAGGGCCGACGACCGCGTAAAGGATTGGTCAAGCGTCTTGAGACCCTGGAGGAGGTGCATCGAGTAGAGCGGGCCATAGGCGTCCATTTCGAGGGCCGGCGGGTCGGGCAGCGTTGTGGCCACTGCTGCTGCTGCTGCTTCCTCCTTTCCCGTCCGCTTCGGTCTGCCTTTGTCCTTGGTTACCGTTTGCGACGGCGGCGGCTGCACCTGCTGGTCGCCCTCGGAAATGCCAAGCTTGGCGACCATGGAGAAAACGTCTCGCTCCAAAACGTCCCACACGTCGACATCCGTGTTGCATTGGTCCAGAAGGGCTTGCAGCCTGACGATTTCGTGGGTCCGGAGCTCGTTGTGGGCGGCCTCTATCCTCGCGGCTTGTTCCCTCTGGGCCTCGAGCACCGCATCTTGCTCGCGAAGCTGCTCTTCCGTCTTGACGGAGACGCGAGAGGAGAATGGGACGTCGCCCCCCGGGGCCTCGCGCAATTCCAAGGCCGCCTGGGCCGCGCGCCGCAGAGAGCGGGGGAACTTGCTCAGGATGGCTTCGCGGGGTCTCGCCTCGTCGTCGTCCTTGGCCTGGTAGGCAGCGGCGGCGTGCGGGTCGGGACGGCCGCTGCGCTTCGCAATGTCGGCAAAGATGTTTTGGAAGATGAACTTCTCGGTCGGGGTGATTGTCGACTTTTCAGGGTTGTCGAGGCCGCTGGGGATGTCGGGCTGTTCGTTGGCCGGGCTGTCCCATTCGAAGGGGATGCTCTGCTCGCCGCGAGTTCGGGGGTGGGCATGGAGACGGCCCGCGGACGTCGAGAGCGACCGGAGAGCCGCCGAGGCCCTGAGAATCGTCCTCGTATGGTAGAGGAAGGGCGTCAGCGTGGCGACAGACATGGCGAGCTGTGTCTGTCTTGCAGGTGAGTTGAAGCTGGCGATGCTGCTTGCTTGGTTGGTCTTGGTGCGCAGCGTGAGCGCCCGCCCCCGGGAACAAAATTTCCATCCTTTTTGGTACGTACCATAGGATAGGTACAATGTACTGGATGAGATACTAGGTACCTTCCCTACACTACAACATGCTATCCGTGCATTGTGGGCAGGTGTACGTACCTTAAACCCCCTGTAACGATCTTTTCACTGACATAATCAATCTGACGTAATCCACCTTTCGACCCCGGCAAATGGAGCCGAGGACAAGACGCGTTGCGACGCGCTCTCGGTTCAATTAAAGCAAGTCAGTCAGTCAGTCAGTTGCCTCCGACGCGCTCTTTCCGGGGCTTGGAAATCGCATCGCCTACAGGCAGCGGCGAGCAAGCGTCGCGATCAATTGCAATTGCACACACACACTTTGATTCATTCCGGTTATACGCTTGCGAAAGTCCACATCTCTCACTCACTTCAGATCGCTCACTCCAGATTGTATGATTGCTTAATTTGTACCTCTTCACAATTTGTCTCAAATCTTCCATTGGCTCCGTGTAAGAAAGGTCCTGGTCAACGTACGTTAAGAAGAGCGCTGCAGCATCTCATCCTTAACCGAGTCGCCCACACATCGACCGACCGACCGACCGACCGACCGACCTGCCTGGCGCAACCTCGGATTGCAAGCATTGCCAATCTCTTGTCGCCAGTTGCAACCATGCCGATCAAGAATAAGGAGGAGCCCGAGGAGGCCATCAGCGCCTTTGAGCGCATGCGGCGGGAAAACATCGCCAGGAACCAGAGCATTCTCAAGGATCTGGCGCATGCCTCAAACAAGATGATGCCCGCGAAGCCGAAACCTGCTCCCAAACCCCGATCCGCTCCTGTCAAGAGGGAGGCGCCAGCTACCCCCACCGGCCCTGTCCGCCGCAGTGCCCGTGTCGCCGGGCTCGACGCCGACAACGAGACGCTCAAGCGCAAGTACGAGGTCGAGATCGAGGACCAGGCCGCCAAGGAAAAGGCCAAGAAGAAGCGTGTCGGTGGCACCCTTAGTCTGGGTGACATCGCCGTCGAGGGCAAAAAGTTCAACAAGGGCATCGACGGCCTGGGTTCTCTGCTGCCCCGCGGCGCCCAGCCCGGGGTGCCGACCTTCACCGACGAGGATATCGAGAACACGTCCGACAAGGACCTCAAAGACCTGAGGAGAAAGATGGGAAAGTTGGACCTCTACGACAAATGGATCCCCAACGGTAGGCAGTCCCATTTATTTCCTCTTGTGTCGCCCGCAGGAGTCTGCACAGATGGATACTAACCCAACGTGCTTGCTTGCTTGCTTGCAGACATCAAGATCTGCCCTCAGCGGATATATGCTTCGACGTTCCACCCCACCGAGGAAAAGCCCCTCATCTTTGCTGGCGACAAGGAAGGAGCCCTCGGTGTCTTCGACGCCTCGCAGGAGGGCCCTCCGGAGAGCAATGACGACGATGATGACGGCCAAGAAGGCGCCGAGTGGAAGGAGCCCGAGATTGGCGCCTACAAGATTCATTCCCGGACCATCACAACCATCATCGTCTCGCCTTACGACCACCAGAAAGTGTACACTTCGTCGTACGATTCCACCATCCGTCTTCTCGACCTGGCCAAGGACGTGTGCGTCCCTGTCTGGGAGCCCGCTGACAAGGAGGAGGACGTCCCCCTGTCGGCCATTGATATCCCCCTCACAAGCAAGGATGTCATCTACTTCTCGACTCTGGGCGGCGCCGTGGGCAAGGTAGACACGCGAGAACCCAGGGGTTTTGAGACTTGGCAGCTGTCGGATAATAAGATAGGCGGCTTCTCTCTGAACCCCCGGGAGCCGCACCTGCTGGCGACGGCCTCGCTGGACCGCACCGTCAAGGTCTGGGACCTACGCAACATCTCGGGCAAGGGCGAGATGCGCTTCCCCGCGATGCTCTACGAGCACGACTCGAGGCTCTCCGTCTCCCACGCCTCGTGGAGCCCCGGCGGGCAGATCGCCACGTCGTCGTACGACGACACGATCAAGATTTACGACTGGGCGGACCGCGCCGCCTGGGACCGCGGCGGCGGCATGGAGCCCAAGGAGGTCGTCAAGCACAACAACCAGACGGGCCGCTGGGTCACGATCCTAAAGCCGCAGTGGCAGAGGAGGCCCCGGGACGGCATCCAAAAGCTGGTCATCGGAAACATGAACCGCTTCGTCGACGTCTACGCCGCCAACGGAGAGCAGCTGGCCCAGCTGGGCGGCGACGGCATCTCGGCCGTCCCTGCGGTCGCCCAGTTCCACCCCACGATGGACTGGGTCGCCGGCGGCACCGCCAGCGGGAAGCTCTGCCTGTGGATGTGAGGAGGAGGAGGAGGAGGAGGAGGAGTCGAAGGAGGAGGAGGACACGAATGTTTGCAACAGAGTGAGGGTTTTGTGTACACTGGTCGGGAGGGAGGGTGGCTTCCTGTCTCTGTCGTCCCGGAGGGCCCGTCCCAGGCTCGTGAAGAAAAAGCCGGATGGGATTGAACTGGCTTGTGCTTTTGCGTGGCGTTGGGGATCGGTTGGGCCAACCTTGCCGCGGTGGCTATGCCGCGTATTGAAAAGAAGAGAAAGCCGCATGGTGGAAAGATAGGCGGCACCTTGATATGTGGCCATCTTGGAACATGACATGGACATTGTTAACTCGGTTGGTGTTGGAGACACAGGGGTATGCCGAGGACCACGTTCTGCGGATATGGGGATCTCGTGACGATCGACTGGGGATTCTCCTTCTGGATACTCCATTGCCGGATAGATGTCGATTTAGTGAGAAATAATGAAGACACACTTGAACACGAGCCTTCTGGTGCCCCTCGAATGCCTGTATTATCGGTATTATCGCATCTCTATCCTTGTTTGACATTAAATGCTGCAGTCAATTCACAACATTAGAGAATTGGTCAACATTACTTTGATTCCAATATATACGCACACGTGATGGTTACAATTCACGAAGACAACTAATAGACCGTGAAAGAGATATACGGGCCAAGGCAGACGTCGTCTTCCCACGCGGCCTCATTACTTCGTCCGCAGCCATGACTTGACACGCCGGGAGGGGACTCGGCCCACGCCTCAGACGACGCGGTAGGCATCGTAGACGACGGTGGCGCCCAGCCTGGCGCCGCTGCCGACCCACATGGCCGTGTTGACGGTGTCGCGGTACCTCTCGTCGCCCGTCTCCATCCTCACGTGCAGCCGGAAGCTGTACTCGCCGGGCGAGACGCCGTCGGCGCGGGCGGGGTCGGACAGCCTCTCCATGACGTCCCTCGGGCCGGTCCGCCACCCGGTGGTCCGCACGGCGATGTGGGCGGGGTCCTCGTCGTCGGTCCTGAGCAGGTAGCTCGTCTCGACGGCGGTGCCCAGGTCCCCGGCGACGACGAGCTGGCTGTCCTGGCCGCCGGGCACGACGGTGCCGGAGCCCCAGCGGGCCGAGAAGGCGCCGCCGGAGAAGGAGATCCAGTTCCGTCGGCCAAAGGGGCCGACGCCGACGGGGACCAGCGGGTCGAGGTCGACGACGATGCGGAAGTCGAGGGCGAGGGCCGGGACGGGGAGGGGGAGGGCGGCGCGGGTGCGGTTCGGCGGGAGGTTGTCCTCGCTGAAGGGCGGTGTTTCTTCTTGGTCACTGGGGCTGGGCGACGTCAGCCGCGGCGACGGGGGGGGCAGAACGAGATGGGGGTTTGATCAGGTATACCTCATTTTAGACAAGTCCTTGTGAGAGGGGGTATCTAACTGCACTGGCGAGGCCCGGGGGAGGAGGAGAAGGACGAGGAGGAGGAGGAGATGGTTGGATAGCATCTGTTCGGACGAGCACGGCGGTCGACGGGCACAAGGGACACACGCAGTTGAGTTTGGATGCGGGCGGGCGTCGATGGGCACGATGAGATGGGATGATGCAAAGACGCAGTGGGTTTATAGCCAGACGTAGGTACGTCACCGAGGCCAAGAGGAAGCCGACGGCCTGTCTGTCTACCAGTCTGTCTGTCTGTCTGTCTACCCCCTCCTTCTCCTCCCCCTCATATGGCGGTTCGAACCCCGCCGGCGGTAATGGCCCTCGGCCATGTCAACCGGCCCTTCGGGCCCGGACCTCGGCTTCGCGGCGGGGTCGAGGGCCCAACGGGTGACGTACAGCACGGAGCAATCACGAATGGTGGTTGCAGGCATGGGTCCAAACAAGTTGCGGCACGGGTTCCAGGACGAGCGGTAGGGGCATCACGAACGTCGGATATAGACGGTAGCTAGCCATGGTCAAAGTATGCCTCATCTCGTCATTCTGAACCAGGTTCTTATCGTTGAAGGGTGTTTGTTGACATGGAGTTGGTGTAAAAAAAAGTAGGAAATAATTGACTAATAAAACAAACAAACACACAGCCTTGAATCCCAGTCGGGTTTTGTTTCCTTTTTTCTTTCTCCATTTTTTCTCCGGGGGTTTTTCTTCTCTACTTTTGTAATTTTTCATTTTAATTTTACAGTGATGTTGTTTTTATTTTCCTGCTCTCTCGTTTGTTTTCTTTCCTTCGTGACCCCCCCCTAACGGCCCTCTCTCAACAAAAGAGGAGCAAGTGAGTGACTAGGACCCTCCCTACCCTGGAAGTGCATGCAATACAAATACAGTAAGTGGATGGGGGCGGATCTGGGATTCCCCACGATACAGCACGACGCAATCTGGCCCGGCCGGGTCGACTGTCGTTTGCTTTGCGGCGCCGACTGGGCTGATGTCAGTCATTCTTGACATCTGGTCCCTTGGACGAAGGAGCCTGAAATGACAAGACACCAAGTCGTTCCAGCGCAAACAAAAAGTACATACCCGGAAGGGCGTTCTCAGAAGGACGGATGGCGCTGTCTGGTGATGAAGATGAGATGAGATGCCTGTTAAGCAAGGTACAGTACTATGTACAGAACAGAACAGAACAGGTACGTACAGGTAGGCAGTATTAGGTAGGTACTGTAGGTGTGCGTGGGCGGCTCACATGGCAGTCGGTGCCTGCCTGCCTGCCTTCCTTGTTGTCGACATTCATCTTGTGATTGGACCCGGATGGACGCATTCTGGCGTCATGGGACGGGATGTGGGCCGGGCTTATCGATAAAATGGGACTATCAGTGGCCAATGAGAGCACAGATGAGCTGCAAAGTACAGTACGTAGATACCTCGAGTACGTACTCCACTTCACACCCACTGCCACCTGGAAAGAGTCAGGCCTGCTAGGCAGGCATCCTGCGACTATGCTTACCTAAGGCTACCTAAGGAAGGCAGGTAGGTAGGGTAGGTGTCCAAAGTACTATGCATCTATCTCAGTACCTATCTACCCAAGGCAGTCGGAGTTTTGCTTTCTTCTCCTCCATCTTACATGGTTTTACTTACATACCTGCCGGTACGGATACTCGCCCGTATGTATGCAATGCAATCCATACCTACATACGGATACACTTCGTACCTCTTCGCTGCTAGTCTAGCTTGCTAGGCCCTTACTCGCCTATACTGTATGCAGGGCGACTGGCACGTCCAATGAGAGCCCGGAGGCAAGGGGACCATGCGCGGACCAGACCCCTGGACCTTTTGTGCCTGGTCAGTTGCTTGTCGGACTGCCCACACTGTACACTGCGTCTCGTCTGTCTTGTCTCTGGGAGAGAAGGGACTCCCAAAGGCCTAGAAGAAGACGCTCGAGACAAGACATGTCATGTCATCATCCACCGGACTGATAAGAACTGCCGGTCGGTGTGTGTGTCAGTGTGATGCTCCCGGACACTTGCTGTCTCCTCCATCTGGCGCAAACAGTCAGTCCATAGGCGCATCTCATCTGACCCTGCCTGCTGTCCCGTCCCGTGCTGTCCTGTCCTGTCCGACTCTCTCAGTCTGCCTGGATCTCCCGGTCTCTCTCTGTGCTTCTCTCCTCTTGCTCCTGTCTCTCACTCACTCACTCACTGCCTACGGCAGCCTGGCCTGGCTGAGGACGAATCAATGTCCCCGACCCTCCCCCGAGAATCTCCGTCTTTTCCGGCGTTTCGGTCTCGACATCTAGCAAGCTTTGCTCTGGTTGTGGAATCCATTGATTGATTGATTGCTACTCTGCCTCCATACTGTATCTACTGTGTTATAGCTACCACGTAACCTACCTACCTACCATACCCTATCTACACTACCATAAACTATTACATGGTACCTGAGCTTTGTTTGTCCGCCCAACCTAGGTAACCTTCTTATTCGAGGGTCCTTTTCCACCCTGCTCGCCTCACCTCGCCTCTCCTCGTTCGTCTTACATAACATAACCAATCAACCCCGTCCAACTAGTTTGTACCGATTCTTGCTTTTGCTCAAACCACCTACCTACGTGCCTACCTACCTACCTACCTACCTAGCAAGACCCAAGGCACGGATTGCATACCTAGGTACCTGGGTACGGTACCTGTCTGCCTGTCTGTCTGTCTGTCTGTCAGTCCCAGGTCCGTCTCTTGTCTTGCCTGTCACCTGCTTCTGGCCGTAACGAGCTCGTCACGTCTGCATCTTCATCCTCAAACCATCACACGCGAGAGACAGTCCGCTTCCATTTCGGCCGTTTGTTTGGCTTCCTTGTTTGCCCCATCCCGCAAACCCTCCGTCGACTTCGCAACCTTATCGCCGCCGCACTGCACGAATGAACCCGCTGTAGCCAAACACGACTCCCGCGCCGCCCCCCTCCCCTCCTCTCCTCTCCTCCACCTCTTGCGTCGCCCGATCCCTCCCCGAAGAAAACCTAGAATTACACCGGCTGCAGAGGTTGTCGACCCGAAAGAAACTTGACCTTTACCCGCCTTTGCCTTTGGCCTACTGCCCGCTCAACCACCCATCCATCCGCCGACCCGACCAAGCGCAACCTCAATAGCCATGGCGACCCCAGGCCCCGCGGGTGCCGCGGGCGTCACCTTCGGCCGAGACGACGAGGTGGTCAAGAAGCGCGTCGGCAAGAAACTCATCAAGAAGCGCTTCGAGGCAACAAATACCCCAGCCATCGAACTGCCCGAAAGGTTAAAGGAGGGCGACGATAGCAGAGAGGAGGACCTGGTCCCCACACAGGGCCCGCCCATGTTTATGAACATGAACCAGTCCATCTTCGGCCTCATCGCCGCCGCCGGCTCCCGCGTCGACTTCCACGATCGCTTCGAGTCCAGCGACGACGAGAGCGCCGACGACCCCGACCACCGCCACCACGACCACGACCGCGACCGCCATCGCGATGCCCTCCTCGACGACAAGAACCGTGGCCTTGCCCATCTCCTCCATCGCAAGCAGCGCCGCCCCGACACCCGCAACTACCCCGACCTCTCCAAGACCACCGTCCTGAAGAAGGACTCCTCCTCCTCCACCTCCTCCAACAAGACCGAAAAGCACCGCCGCAAGATCTCCGGCTCCAAGCTCCTTCGCTCCCTGCCCGCCCTCCCGCGCCTGCCGCGCCACAAGTCCAAGAAGGAGAAATCCAAGCTCCAGCAGTCCCCCTCCGATGAAGCCACCCACGCCTCCGACGCCCGCTCGACCCAGCCCGCCGACCGTATAAAAGAGGAGAGGGACGAGGAGGAAGAGGAATATGATGAAGACGACGACGATGAAGACGACGACGACGGCGGCGACGATCGAGACCACCGCCTCGCCCCGGTCATGAGCAGGATGCTGGAAGCCAAAGCAGAAATGTCCGCGAGACCCAGCTTCGACATCGACCGCCTCTCCGCCGACCAGCTCACCTACAGTGATTCCACAGAGTCCAACTCGACCGCCCTGGCCCGTCGCCTGCAGGACATATTCGAGTTTGACCACCCGGAGGTTGTGATAGAGGAATACCCCTGCTGGCTGCTCCAGAGCGTCCTCCTCCAGGGCTACATGTACATCACGGCGAAGCACATCTGCTTCTACGCCTACCTTCCCAAGAAGGCGGTACGTCACCCGTCCTCCATTGTCTTGCCTCTCTCTCTCTCTCCCTCTCTCTCTCTCTCTCTCTCTCTCTCTCTCTCTCTCTCTCTCTCTCCCTCTCTCTCTCTCTCTCCCTCTCTCTCTCCCCCTCTCCATCTTGCTCTGCAGGCACTAACCGGCGCAGCACGAGGTTGTCAAATCGGGCTATCTGTCCAAGAGCGGCAAGCGCAATCCCAAATACAACCGATACTGGTTCCGCCTCAAGGGCGACGTTCTGGCATACTACAAGGACCCTTCCAACTTCTACTTCCCGAGCGGCCAGATCGACCTCCGCTACGGCATCTCGGCCAGTGTCAACGACAAGAAGGACGGCCTTGGCTTCACCGTCGTCACCCATCACAGGACATACCACTTCAAGGCCGACAGCGCCCCCAGCGCCAAGGAATGGGTCAAGAGCCTGCAGAGGGTGATCTTCCGCTCCCACAACGAGGGCGACAGCGTCAAGATCTCGCTGCCCATTGAGAACGTCATCGATATCGAGGACACCCAGATGCTCGAGTTTGCCGACACGTGCAAGATCCGCGTCATCGACAACGACGAGACGTACGCCATTGACGAGTACTTCTTTTCCTTCTTCAGCTTCGGCAAGGACGCCATAAACGTCCTCAAGATCCTCATCGAGGACGCCTCGTCCAGCGCCAGAGATGCCGCGAGACTAAAGGCCGCCCAGGCGCGGGAGCACGAGGAGACGCAGCAGCAGCAGCAGCAGCAGCCGGCGGCGGCCACCTCGGCGCGCAGCTCCATGAGCGCAAGCAGACGCCCCGCGGCGCCGCCCAAGCTCAGAACCAGCAAGCTTCCCGAGGCTGTCAAGGCGACCCTCTCGCCCTTGTCCACCCACAGCCCCTCGGCTCTCAGCCCGCGCGCCAGTTTGGATGCCGCGCACGCCAGCTTTGACGCTTTTCGGGGTTTCCGTCGGAGAAGTCTAGACTTGTCGACCATAATCCGGGATTCCTCGCCCCGGCGCAGCTTCAGCGGCAACAGGCGGTCGATGAGCAGAAACCGACTGGACGATTCCCGCCATACGCCGCACAAGCAAGGCTCCACCGACTCGTACGTGCAGTCTTCCATGGAGGACCCGAGCTATTCCGGCATGATGGCTTCGTCAAGCGAGGACCCTTCGGCGAGCCAGATTCTGAGAGGCAGCGACGTCTTTCAAAACCCCACGATGCACCGGTCGGCTTCGGCCTCTCGCACGGAGCTGGAGAAGAACCAACAGCGGGAGCCCAGGAGCCCTCCCGCACTAGCCGCCTACAGCGGACAGCGTGCGGCGACCACCGGCTCCATCAACGGCGGCGGGGACAAGCCCCTGGCGACGCCGACCCTGCAGAGCATCACCAAGATGGGCGCCTTCCCACTGCAGCGCGTGGGCGCCTTTGCCGAGTACCTCAACACCACCGGCAGCAAGCTGGGCTCAATGCTTGCCACCGAGTCCATGGGCTACGTGGAAAAGGTGTCGGGCATGTGGCGAGGCGGACGGAAACACTACGATGCCCCGCCCGAAATCAAGACGGACGACGAGGATCTCTACGAGGACGCAGAGGGCAAGATCCAGACGTCCATGGATCGTTTCCGCGCGCACTTTGCGCTGCCCGAGACGGAGAAGCTTCAAGCGACCTACTTTGGCTACATCCTGCGTGTTCTGCCGCTGTACGGCAAGATCTACATCAGCGACAAGTCGTTCTGCTTCCGGAGCCTGCTGCCGGGGACGAGGACGAAGCTCATCCTCCCCCTCAAAGACATTGAGAACGTGGACAAGGAGAAGGGTTTCCGGTTCGGCTACTCGGGCCTCGTGGTCGTCATTCGGGGCCACGAGGAGGTCTTCTTCGAGTTCGGCCAGGCCGAGCTCCGAGACGACTGCGCCGTCACGTTGCTGCAGAGCCTGGAGACGACTCGCTACCTGAAGGAGACGGGCGACCTGGACATGGAAGAAAAGGAAGAAGAGGAGAATGCCATGGCCGAGCGCGACGCGCTGAAGGAGGCGCGCCAGGTCGAGGAGTTCCACGACCACGAGCTGCGCCTGCCGAAGGAGGGCTCGGGTGCCAGCGATGCCCCGACGATCCTGTTCGACGACCCCAAGGCCTCGTTCCTCAACTTCAAGCCGTCCCACTCGATGAAGATCACTTGCTTGACGATCGGTTCCAGGGGCGACGTCCAGCCCTACATTGCCCTGTGCAAGGGCTTGATCGCAGAGGGCCACAGGCCCCGCATCGCCACCCACGCCGAGTTCAAAGACTGGATCGAGGGCCACGGCATCGAGTTCGCCAAGGTCGACGGCGATCCCGGCGAGCTCATGAGGCTCTGCATCGAGAACGGCACCTTCACGTGGGCCTTCTTGAGGGAGGCGAATTCCATGTTCCGCGGCTGGCTGGACGAGCTGCTGGTCTCGGCCTGGGAGGCCTGCCAGGGCTCGGATCTCCTCATCGAGAGCCCCAGTGCCATGGCCGGCATCCACATTGCCGAGAAGCTCTCGATCCCCTACTTCAGAGCCTTCACCATGCCCTGGACGCGAACCAGAGCCTACCCTCACGCGTTCGTCATGCCCGAGTACAAGATGGGCGGCGCGTACAACTACATGACGTACGTCATGTTTGACAACATTTTCTGGAAGGCCACCGCTCACCAGGTCAACCGTTGGCGCAACAACACGCTCAAGCTGCCCAACACCAGCCTCGAGAAGATGCAGCCGAACAAGGTGCCGTTCCTCTACAACTTCTCCGAGTACGTCGTGGCGCCGCCGTTGGACTTTTCGGACTGGATCCGCGTCACGGGGTACTGGTTCCTGGACGAGGGTTCGGATTTCCGGCCGCCCAAGGAGCTCACCGACTTCATCGCCAAGGCGAGGGCGGACGAGAAGAAGCTCGTGTATGTCGGGTTCGGCTCCATCATCGTCAACGACACGGCCAAGATGACGCAAGAGGTCATCGACGCCGTTCTCAAGGCAGACGTCCGCTGCATCCTGTCCAAGGGCTGGTCTGACCGCGTGACCAAGCCGGAGGACGCCGGCGCCGCGGCGGCGGCGGGGGGCGGCGGCGGCGCGAAGAAGGACGAGCCGGTCATGCCGCCCGAGATCTTTGTCATCAAG
This sequence comes from Colletotrichum caudatum, assembly GCA_030867225.1. NCBI lineage: Eukaryota > Fungi > Ascomycota > Sordariomycetes > Glomerellales > Glomerellaceae > Colletotrichum > Colletotrichum caudatum. Next base: position 104,004 of record MU846108.1, read on the forward strand.
AGCGCGCCGCACGACTGGCTGTTCTCGCAAATCGACGCGGCCGCGCACCACGGCGGATCCGGCACGACGGGGGCCAGCCTCAGGGCGGGCATACCCACCATCATCCGACCGTTCTTCGGCGACCAGTTCTTCTTTGGCGCTCGGGTGGAAGACATTGGCGTGGGCATCTGCTTGAAGAAGTGGGGGGCGGTTTCCTTCGCCCGCGCCCTCTGGGAGGCTACGCACAACGATCGCATGATAGTCAAGGCGCGCGTGCTCGGCGAGCAGATCCGCAGTGTAGGTCCAACGGCCAACCCTCCCCCTCTCCTTCCCCCCCAATACGCTATAGGTGCTGTTTCGCGCGGGCTAACAAACGATAGGAACACGGTGTGGAGAACGCCATCCAGTGCATCTACCGCGACATGGAGTACGCCACGAGCCTGATCAAGAGAAAGGCGGGCAAGCATGCGCAGGCGGAAGAAGACGACGAGGAGGAGGCCGAGGAGAGCTGGACGTTTGTGGGAAGCGACGAGCCAGACCCGGACATGACGACCAAGAAACTGTCAGAGATGGGAGGGGTCACCCCGGGGTTGCCGGAACCCAAGCCGCTCGGCAACAGAGTGATGCGGGTGTCGCCCTCGGCTTCGCAGCAGCAGCACCAGCAGCAACAGCAGGCAGTCTAGGAGGCTGAAGAGCAGGTGCTTGGTGACGCAGCGGAGGACATCAGGAGACATGAGGCAGGTGTGAAGGCAGCATCCAAGGTGGACGACGACCTGGATTCTGACTGGTATGACATTGGGAACTCGGGGACTTTACCGGACTAAATGAATGGGTCATTTTTTTTTTGTTGCTGAGTTGAGTGGACGGGGCGTTTTCACGGATTTACAGGAATTAGGCGACAGAGCTTGCTTTTACATGACATGTCTCTATCTGGATCGGAGTCCGCGAGGGGGTTAAGCGGTTGGTCGTTGGCTCGGATGAGCTGAGCCCGGGGAACGAACGGAAGTCGACGACGGGGTTGTGGGCGTGATCAGAAGGCACACCAGGGACAACGGAAGGATGGACGGAAGGCGGGCGTTACTGATGGGTAGAAAGGACCATTAATACTCGATCACGATGATTTTTTTATTTATTTTTACTTGTTGATTGGCGGGTGATGGATGGACGGGGAGGCTGTAGACTATGCGGCGACGGCTGTATGATTGTACGACATGACATTGGACACCAACTCGGCCGTTGGCGATGATGAGACTTTTTTTATTTTATTTTTTTTACATTTTCGAGGTGTCTTGGAAACACAATCCTTGCTTGCTTGCTTGGTTTGGATGCTGGCTCATTTCTTTTTCAAACTTTTGGGCCAGGCCGCACAGCATACATACGCGCTCCTCTCTCGGGCTGGAGCGGTGCAAGTAACAAAAATTAGTGGGCAAGGCAAAAGGGACAACGACACGGTACAGCGGTGGAGAAGAGTGAGTGAGTGAGAGTGAATGGGTGAGTGAGGGTGAATGGGTGAGTGAGAGAAGCGAGGTGAGTGAGGAGTGAGGTAATCAATCGACAAGGGGCCGAAGAGGGATACCAGCTGGCAGACGGCTGGCGCCACCTGGCTCAATGCAAAACGGCGGCTGGCTGAGCTACAAATAGGGCGTCTCATCCCACTCTTTCAGAAGGGGGAAGGCGGCTAGCAATAGGGTCTGCCTGCCTGCCTGTGTGTCTGTATTTGTATTCGTACTGGTGGTACTGTACCTTTTTTCCCACTCAGAGACGATCGACTACTACTTACACCACCGAGTACACGATACCCGAACAACACCACCACCCACCATTGCACCTGACAAACAAGCAAACAACCAAGCGACCAACGCGATTACAACTGTGTGAAGCCAAGCTGTGTATAAACACAACCAATACATGCACAGGTCGACGGACTGACTCGTCCGTCCGGCCAAGAAAAGGTACTTACGCTACTCTACTTACTCACTTGCCCTTTGTCACGCATCCACGCATCCATCCATCCATCCACCCAGCCAGCCAGCCATCACTACGCATTACATTTCATTACACTGCACTACACACACTGCATCCACCTAAACGGCCACTGCTGGAAGACGCGCAACTTGACCCAAGCACCTGTCATCTCCTCCCCCCTCTTGCGTGTACCCGCCTACCCATCACCTCACCTCACCTCCCTGCTTAGTACCCAAGTACTCGGTACCATTTTCATCCGCTTTGGGCACACTATTCTGGTAGTATCCAGTACAATATACACACGCACACATCCCCACCACCTCCTCGGAATAACCATTGTCCGTGGCTACAGACCCACCCGGAGCTCATCTTGGTCTGTGCACCCGCCACATCCGACCCCACTCCGTTCTGCCTGGATTCCCCGGGCCCGTCACCTCACCTCACCTTGCCTTACCTTAACCCCGTGTGCGTCACGGTTCGGCCCAGAACTGACACACACACACACACAAACACGCACTCTCTCTCACTCTCTCACTCTCCCTCTCTCCACACCACAAGTCCTCGAGCTTCAAAGCCTCCTCCTCCTCATCCTTCTCTCCTCTCCTCTTTCGCCCGCCCCCCCTTTCAATCCGCCCGAGAGCCGCAGCTGGAACGTCGCCTTACACATCCATCGCATCGCGTCAAGCCTCTCCTCTCCCATCTCACCAGTCAGTCAACCAACCACCAGCAGACGCGGACAGACAGACAGACAGGCACACACATACACGCACGAAGCTCGCTCTGGTGTTTTCCTCTTCTTGTCTTTTACTTCTCGAAACCGACCTTTCTATCCAATTGCACCAAAAGCCAATTGCGCGCTTGAGAAACCACCTACCTACCTACCTACGAGATAAATACCTAACCAACCTACCGATATCTTAGCTCGCATTGCGACCCCCGTCCCGTCTCGTATCCCGTCTCCACGCTGCTACTCTACGGAATAATACCCGTGTCGCATTCTCGCCCATTTCTTCTTGTCTCTTTTTTTCCTCCCTCCCCTATTTCCCACCCGCCAGCCACGTCAACCAGCGCAAAGCAACCCTTACCCTCCGGCAAACCCCTGCACGCAACGAACGCATCCCGTCCTCCTCAACGCTACCTACGCAACGACCCGGACAGAGCTCTTCCTCCTGTTGCGTCCCTATTCCTCCTTTTCCTCGCTGTAGCTTCGGGGCAATGGGACTGGCCACCGTACCGGCATCTTCTCTGATCGTTGCTGGGGGACTCTCATTACTACTAGGTTCGTCGCATTCCCCCGATACCTTACCTCCTCACCAGACCACCCGTCGCGTCTGTCTGTTGTCGCTCCTTCCTCCCCCCCAAT